>JACCGJ010008172.1:0-55834 GCA_013407085.1 Atriophallophorus winterbourni
ACTTCTAATTAAATTCTCGGTTTATTTTGTGTCAACCTCCACCCATCGAGCCCTCGGCAATTTTGGTTCTGACAACATCTCTCCATTCTAGTTTACAACAAGGTTGACACACGACCCATTTTGTCACAAATCTTCTGTGACCGGGATTCTTGAGGGTTTGTAATTGCTATCGTGGATGATTTTGCGATATGCCTAAAGGTGGAGTTGTGTCTGACATGTAATCGAACAGTTCTTCGTTAGCTTTCATCAATAGTTTACTTCATGTTGCTCCCGACTAGGACTGTGAACTATAAAATCAACCTGTATTTGCGCAGTCAATCCATCTTCTTTGTCACCTAGAGGAATAAGAACAGATGCGTGTGTTTCATAATGGGTATCCTGTCGAATCAACCCAAGAATTATCATCTGGTTTGTTACAGCTTTCTCAAATATGTTCTTTTGCCTTTCTCAATGTCAGAGTCTTAAATTGGTCGATGAAGACGGAGAAGAAGATATCGAGGCGTAAGTCCTTCAATTTCACATCATGCATCTTTCTCTAACAGCAATCTGTTGCGCCCTGCTGGTGTTCAACTACGACCAGCGATATTCAGAGTCCGATTATTTTTGGCAGAAGACCTACCACGAAGTGAGTTGATAACAACATTTTCCGAATATTTCGTTATTCATTAGGCGTTATTTAGATCGATATTTGTTGGTGCATTTATCTGGCTCACTGAACAAACGGGTTCGCGTTGGGAAAATTAGTTTTCATCAATAATGCAGATATCCATTGTGAAAACAATTTCAGCTCTTTCATTCGAGACTTCTATTGAACACTTGTTAAAAGAAATAATTTGCAACGGAGATTTCGATTATCGATTATGTAATCGTGAGGCGCATCGTAGTTCCACTATGCTCAGTGTTTGGTTCGACTGTTTGGCTATTATGCTTCAATTATATACACATTGTTTGGAATGAAGGGGTTATGGTGAGCCTCGACTGCATGCAGTTGGGTTTGCCGTAAGAAGCAGCTTACTAAAAGCAGCAGAGCCAAGCAACAGTGCATTACTGGTACCATTACGTTGGTCAACGTTTATGCACCGACGCTCTCTGCGACGCCTGCTGAAAAAGACGCTTTTTATCGTAACCTCATAACAGTCCTCCAAAATGTGCCACTAAAAATCGGTGTAGTGGCCTTGGGTGATTTCAATGCCAGAGTTGTTGCAGATTAGGATTCTTGACAAAACTGGCTCGGAAGGTTCGGAGTTAATAAAACAAATGAAAATGGATAACGCCTTTTAGAACTGTGCACACAGTTCAGTCTTCGTGTCATTAAAAATTTCTTTCAATCAAAACCACAGCATAAATTCTCCTGGAAACATCCTCCCTCTAAGCACTGGCACCAGCTTGATCTTATTCTTCTTAGGCGCATTAATATAGGAAGTGTACTTCTCACCAGACCATATCGAAGCGTAGACAGCGACACTGATCATTCACTGATCTGTGCAAAACTGAAGATTCACCATTCCAGATTTTACTGCGCCAAATTTTCTGCTAAACCAAGGAGAGACGTCACTCACATGTGCGAACCTAATCAAGCTGCGCGATTTGTAATAGCCTTCACAACCGAGTTTAAGTAGACAACCCCACTCGAATCGGCTTCAGAAAACTGGGAATCGATAAAAAGCTGCATATGCCGAGTCGCACTTTCCACTTTCGGTCCGAAGAAAGCTCGAACGAACGACTGGTTCGAAGTAAAGCATCTGAGATGAATGTTGTGTTGGATGAGAAACGGCCAGCATTCATGAAGTTCAAAGGTATGCCAACAGATGAAAACTTACGACTTCTAACAGACTGCAGGACGATGTGTAAATGACTATTGGACTGAAATTAGCCTCAGTATCGAAAAAGCTGTGGATACTGGAAATTTTCACGCTATGTATTATGGGATCAAGAGAGCCATTGGTCCAAACAAACTTAAGACGGCTCCCATTAAGTCTGTATCTGGTAACCCGATTGTCGTCAAAACTCAGCAGATGGAAAGATGGGTAGAGCGATTCGCATCTCTCTTCTCTAAGGACAATACGGTTTTACCGTATGTACCTGAAAATATTGATCGGTCGTCAACCATTGAACATCTAGATACCCCTCCTACTCTTGATGAGCTCAATAGTGCAATCGACCGCTTAGTGAATGGGAAGGCCCCTGGTACGGACCACCAAATGCTGTAGAACAGCATTATTAAAGCCACTTCACCATTTTCTTCTTCAATGCTGGCAGGAGGTGGGTGACCCACAAGAGATGCGAGACACAAAGATCATCACGCTATATAAGAATAATGGTGATAGAGGCGACTGCAGCAATTACAGAGGAATCTCCCTTCTGAATGTTGTCGGCAAAATGTTTGCTAAAGTCTTACAGATCCGGTTAAAAGTTTTGGCTGATAGAGTTTACTTTGAATCTCAATGTGGGTTCCGCGTGGGAAGACCAACCGTTGACATGATCTTCTCCCTGTGACAACTTCAAGAAAACTGTCGGAAACACCGTATGCCATTATACGCTGTTTTCATTGATTTAACGAAGGAATTCGACTATGTCCGAAGGGAAGTTCTTTTCAAAATGCTCAACCTGACAGGCTGGCCCAAAAATTGCTCAAACTCGTTATTTCGTTCCACTCAGACATGAATGATCCAGTCCATTTTAACGGTTTCACTGAACTGTAGCCTTTGAAATTCGCCAAGGCTTCAAACAAGGGTGTGTTCTTACTCCCACGCTTTTAGTTATTTTCTTTGCTCTGCTTCCGAAGCACGCTTTTAGGGCTAGAACAGAAGGCATTTACAGACGCACGCGAAGTGATAGCAAGCTGTTCAACCTGAACCGGTTGAGAGCACAAAACAAATGCACGAAATGTGCTAATCCGTGACCTGCTGTTTGGGGAGGATGCAGCCATTATTGCTCACTTCCAAGAGAACCTCCAGTGGCTAATAGACTGTTTTTCGTCGGCATGCAAACACTTTGGTCTAACAATCAGCATGAGCAAGACCAAAGTCCTTGGTCAAGGGACTGTATTGCCTCCAATCATCACTGTTGGAAACTGTCAGCTTGAACCAGCACATCATTTTACATATCTTGGTTCAACCATTGCGGATAACCTCTCGCTAGACACGGAGATTGATAAGTGGATTGGTAGAGCAGCTGTAATTTTATTCCGTTTGAACTCTCGTGTTTGGGGTAACCGAAAATTGACTGTAAAGACAAAGATGATGGTATACAGCGCGTACGTGCTAAATGCTTTACTGTACGGCAGTGAAACCTGGACCACCCACGCAAGACACAAAGCATCCGTCGTATCTTGAGCATATCGTGGAAGGACAAAGTGATTAATACAGAAGTGCCTTCAAAAGCTGCTCTACAGGGAATGTTCACCCTACTATAACAGCGCTGCTTGCGATGTCCACGTATTCAGAATAGAAAATCGTTGTATTCCGAAAGATATACACTGCTGTTGGCCTCCTTCGATCGATGTCGACCATGGATGTACATCACAAACGCGTTAAGGTTCAAGTTTTGCAGCTTTTTGAGTCCGATTCGGGAGGAACAATCTCTCCCGCAGTGCTGGCAACGATAGTCAGAACTCGGTTGTATTGCGTCAGTTGCACGTCGGCGGCGTGATCTGTGTTCAGCCGCCAAGTGCTGTATCTGCTCCTCCACAGCATGCAGACGACGCTTTACACAGTGCCTCCAATGTGGGCAGCCAAGAGCAAGTTCTTCCCAACTCGCCGGGTTGATGCCAAGAGCTTTCATATCTTTTTTGCAAACGTGCGTGGGTAAATACCTCCTGTTCTCGTCCTGAAAGCGTGCTTCAGAAGCAGAGCAAAGAAAATGCCAAACAGCGTAGAAGCAAGAACACACCCTTGTTTGACGCCTCGTCAAATATCAAAGGCTTCTGAGCTGAAACCGTTAAAATAGACTGAGCTCTTCATGCCTGAGTGGAACGAAATAACGAGCTTTAGCATTCTTGGGGGGCAGCCTATCAAATCAAGCATTTTGAAAAGACCCTCCCTGCTGACGTAGTCGAATGCCTTCGTTGAATCAATAAAAACAGCGTATAATGGCATACGCTGTTCTCGAAACTTTTCTTGAAGTTGTCTCAGGGAGAAGATCATGTCAACGGTTGATCTTCCCTTGCGGATGCCACATTGAGATTCGGAGTATGGAGTGTGAATTGAAATCAGGAAGTCGACCATTATGCAAACCGCACTTGTGGTGCAAAGACGTTTGCAGAGAGATATGAAAGCTGTTTTAATTGACTGTATGAGTTGAGAAGAGCTGTGGAACATGATACCAATCATGCTATTGTGATGTACATCCATGGTCGAAATTCACCAAAGGAGGCCAACAAGGTCTCCTCAAACTAATATTTGCGAAATTTTCCCTAGGTCATGTATACGAACATGAGAACCGCCACGAGATAGCTGTAGAATCTTAATGTATTTAGCTCGCACTATATGAAACTGAATGACATCGTGTTGTACAAAGATTAATCTTGGATTCCATCTATACTGGCAGTATTCCGTCCGAGGGATGAACGTCAAGAACTTTGTTTATTTGTGTATACACATATACAACAATACAGGTAGTTAACACAACACCCTCTATCCGCACTATTAACATTTGCTATAAGTATGATCAAATTATTTTTGATTAATTTATTTTACCCATTCTGCCGTTCACCCTCTGAAGCCATCAAATTGTTTACTGTGGTTATTAATAAATTATCGTTGAATTTGTTACATTAGATCTACTTGCGATTCCTCTTGAAATTATTTATAGGGTACTCGTCGATAACTTACATTTTTAATTGGAACATCATTAAATATCCTGCATCAAGCCACAAAACAGATAATAGTATGAAACTGGTAATTTATAACATAGCGTGAAATCAGTCCCATCATAAGAACAGAAAAGAATTAATGAATAGAGAAGAGCATAATAATAATCGAATCATATACATTGTTAGTCAACTTAGTCTCATCAGGCACTTGTCTCGGAACTTCCAAAACATTTCGCCACACGCGAAGGATACTCGAAATTCGACCATACCATAGCTGGGCATTTTAGGCTGGTAAACCAAAAATTGTAAATTTATTGCCATAACATGAATTTCACTGGATCGACAATGTGGTGTTTGTTCTCTTTTGCAGTGGATCCGGATACATTCAAAGGTCTAAAGAATTTGGTCTCGAAATCAGATGATGAGAAAGAATATGTGGATCCCTATATGGTACTGAATTTCGCGGGAAAAACGGTACGGTTTGCTTCGTTCTTATTGGTTTCTTTCAGTTGAAATCATCGATTAAATATGGAACCGATCACCCGGAATGGAACGAAGAGTTGACCATGAACTTGCAGGTATCCATTCAACTTCGCATACAGCATACAAACTCATATTAACATAACACTTACTTTCAATGCAATGCTTTTATGGTTTTTGCGAATTCGCATGCTAAACTACCGCTGATATGGTATTTCAATTTCCAGTTTCCCTCCATGTGTGAGAAGATTAAATTGACGTTTTACGATTGGTGAGTGAGCTGAATTCTTTGCCAATTTTAATCTTTGGTATTGTCAATTGCATTGTGAATGGAAGTCTACCACGGTTAAGAACGGTAAGTGTTTTTCTCTATTGTTATGATACCAGAGATCGGTCAAGAAACAGTTATTCAACAAGGGAATCAGCAAATGGACGGCTCGCGCAGCCGAAAACTGTCAGAATTGTTGCGAACTCTGTGTCTGAAACGAGCAACGTATACAAACGGCTGTTTTCTGCTAGCAGATCCTTAGAAATGATGATTAACTTATTACTGTTGAGTCTATCATCGCGAGGCACCCATAACCTGAATTGCGTAAACATTTTCCTGTGTATTTGAGTCGACGAATACACTTACTCGCCGTTTAAATTGTCTCCTCATTTAAAATATCGCTAGAAAACGTATTTTTTTAAACCGTGACGTTGCAAAGTATTTATCGTATACCGTAGGGAAAATTAATTCAAGCGAACACTTGCATATACCTTAGTAACAAAATGTGCTACGGTTGAAAAGGTGCGACTTTGACTGAACGTGAGGTTTTCTCATCCATTTACAGGGATCGTACGTCTGAGGACGACCCCATTGGTACGACAACAATCAGTCTAGCCGAAACTTCTGCGCAAGGAGATGATGGTAAGTTCGAGCGATAAATGTTAAGCACAACATTTTATAGCACTCTTGTGTTTATCAAGGAAGAGGGGAGTATCCCAGCAGGCTCGTGGATAATCTAAGTCGTAACAATCTCAACTTAAAACATTTTCTCAGATTCTAAACACGCCAGAATTTCTGATATTACTGTAATGAAAACCGCGCGAATAAGATTTTGAAATTTGTTTGATGGAAAGGCAGTTCGGTAAAGATTTTTTCCGGATGCTCGCTAACCTGCTTAACCTTGAACCTAGATCCGATTGTTCCGACCGCAAGGCAAGAGAAACAAATATTTCCACCGATTTCTTTACTGCAGGCAGAATAACGCAGGACTCGGACATTTTCATTGTATAAAAGTAGTCAGCTTAACATAAAACGCAGGAGGTCGACGTAGATATGGTGAAAATATTAAAAATTCCGAAGGAGTTAATAAGGGCACTCACAAAGCGTATGGTTTGAGATGTATTCATCGGAGTTCGAATTGAAAACCGCAATAGATTCTGAGCATATGATTTCTTCTGTCAAAGCGTTCCAAATTAAAACATTCGGGCCGAAAAAATACACCGGATATCCAAGCAAGTATGTGGTACAGTCAAACCTTTTGAATGTTTGCATGTTTGAGTAAAATCCCTGAGCATTAGTAAATGCTTAAGTGAATGATTTTCGGTGTAAACAATTTGAAGGCCATTGTGAGGTCACTCCGTATGCGTCGTTGGTAAAATCATGTAGTTTGAGTTTGAACATTCGCTCACGGAACAACAAATTCTTGTAACATGCAACCAATGTGTCGCGAGATGATAAATCCAGTCAATGAGATCAATAACCTTCCGCAGCCATCGATCCTGGACTCGGATGCATATTCCATTATAATAGCACGCGCATATGTATTTAGTATTCTGGGAAAGGTTTCTGGTGCGAAACTCGTGAATATCCTATCTAGCAAGGCCATTATACGGCTAAATTTGTTATATAGTGTGTGGCTTCCCGGTTTGTGGTTACTTGACACCCCGAAAAACATATCTTTTTCCGTGATAGGCCATACGAGATCTTGCAGCAAATCTAATAAGTTTCGTGCAGGAATATGCTAAGCCGCATCATTTTAAATTTCGCAGAATTAAAGAGCTGCATATTTGTTCGAGACCAACAGCATAAGTTGCACATATCCCACTGTTACGTGACACAGTGATTAAGTGACTTAACACGCCTCCATTCTGTAATACCAACGAGGAACAGTATCAGATTACACCCGATATAATGCAGAGGTCCAATCACAAAGTCTTTTGACACTAAGATACTACTTATTTCAATTCAGTAAAATCGCCGTTATTTCACAATCTTAAAGCTTTGGTTAAAGGTCATGATTGAGTCGTTGATTCAATTTTCATTCCAATTTAATAAGCAAACTAGATAAATATTATCGATTTCTGCGCAAATCGTGTTGCGCTGCAATCTAAAAATTTTGACGTTCCGATGTTTTCGTATGAATAAGTGACGTACATCTTCACTAAGCGAACAAAATTCAAATCAAATTTCTATTATTCCGTCGCTAGGACTCATCGGTTGAGGTTGAGAACTAAGGACAATAACATTTACTCCTAATGTGCCCCAAGGTGAGATTTGACACAAAGACGTCTCACTTGAAATGGGTCCGTGGTTCCACTAAGCCACCGAGACAGCTCTTACTAAAGCGGTTACATAATATGCACACGGTGTGGTGAGGAAATTGAGGTTGGAATAATTTTCAAATTGACATTAGAATTTTATTATCGGCGCCATGAGAGTTGGACACATTAGAGTAGGTCGATGTACATGTGTTGATCAACTCGATATGGCCAAACACGTTGGTGAACCGTTGTTTGTAACTTATCTAGAGATATCAGCAATGTTTAACGACCAAATTCTTAGACTGATATATCCCAAAATAAAGTCTCACCCATTGAATAATGCACTGTAGGGTAAGGGTTATTACGTTCTTCTCCCAAGCGGTACGTTCATCGATGATTCATTAACCCTGAATTCCTGGCACATACAAGAGTAAAGAGTTCCGACAAAAGTCGGGAAATTGACGGCAACAGACTCGGACCAGGCCACTGCGTGGAATAATATCATTTGTACATCTTGGTGTTATTAGAACTGAGAGAAGCACCGGCTTGATATGAACTAGTACGTTTAATTCACATTGGTATGTTGGGCGAATTTATGTATTTCATTATGACGAAAATCTATCGGGGCAATGCAATAGTTCGCATTGCTTGTCTATTCGAAACAATTCAACTTGAACGCAATCACCAGAATGTCGCACAAGGAACAAACTTCCTTTACTAAATTTTATAGCCAAATCAACTGTTCATTGTAACTATTCATAGCCTTCCGGAATGTATGAGTACATGTGTAGGCGAGAAAATTGGTGCTGATTTAATACCTGTAAAAACTAAGCAAATTAAGTAGTCATTTGATGAAAATTCACAAAAAATCCACAATCGATACGTCACACCACGTAAACGTGCTCTTAGTCTGTCTGAATTCCGTTAAATTCGTAGTATTTTCAACCTCCACGGAAGGTGTATTTTGCATCATTTCATTAATATGAACTAGTGAAATTAGTGCACATATTGGTTCCACACTATCATCTGTACAAGCACACCCTTGTGAAACATGCTCTAATAACGTATGGTTTGTGTGAATTTATTGGTACCTTTGATCCATAATTTGCTCCATGCTCTCTACGTATTTAAGTTGGACTGCTGCTCCGAAATCATACTGCATTTTAATCGACCCCTTGAAAAGCCCAAGGAATAGGGTTTATGTAGGACTCAAGCTTGTTTTGGCTGGTGGAATAGGCGACTCACCATCCCGCACACCATAGTCTTCAGTTCGGCTTGAGAACGTGAGCACCTTGCATAAAGGAGCTTTGCTGAAAGCGGCTGCGTATCTAGCTGTTTGTTCAAGATCACCCAATTAATTCACATTACATTCTAACAAAGCGTGTGTGAAGTGAGAAGCGAATATGTCCATGAGATTTTTCTCTTCGTTGTTTGTTATTCATTCTCACGGCAGTTACTCTCAATTGTCAAGACGATTTTTCATCATTCGTGCGCCTTGAAGTATTGTTTGACTAATGGAGTGTAATCAAGGGTTGTGAACAGCAAACAACTAATTGTTCATCAAGATTCTAACGCTGGACTAAGATTCTTATTGTTGTTCTGTTTTTGATATCATGGTTGGTTGTATTCAATCGTGGTGCTGAGCTCAAACATTTCATATCCAGTATGATAAAATAGTTCCTCAAATGTTCTATGTTAATCCTTTTCCTTCGACCGGATTGATGTTTATTGAACTTTTCTTCATTGCGCATTGGCATGAGGATTTATTTCCAAATATCTTTTTCTAGGTTTCTTACCCACATTTGGTCCATCGTTCGTCAACTTGTACGGTTCCCCAAGAGAATATTCCGACCTGCCTGATAAGTATGAGGCTTTGAATCTCGGCAAGGGTGATGGGGTGGCGTATCGTGGTCGGGCGTTATTAGAGGTCACCACAGAACTGTTGGACGAACCCGTAAAGAATGAAGTGAAACCGCTTGATCCTGACCTCGTGGCTCGAATACAAGTGAGTGGGCTCCTTCAGGAGCAATCATAATGGAAAACGTCTAGGGTTTTTCACGATGTGTGTATCATATGTACTTCCGACCCGGTGAGAATTTTACAAATTTACTTTAAATGAATGCCACGAGGAGATGGCAAGAACAGGATCTAATGTGAATAGTTGGTTTTAAATTCAAAAGAAATTTTACCGGGTTCAATAGCTATCATTTTTAATTATCGAAATAGCAGTTTAAGCCGGGGCTGGAAGATTGAGTAGTCATGATTCCGAAGCGTTCGAAACATTGCGTTGTCCAACTGTTACAAAAACCGAAGAAGCCTTTGACCTCAAATGTTGTTCTGGCTCTGCCCGTGATGTTAACTTTGGATCAGAATAAAAGCCTTTTGCATTGCATTAATATATTTTTGTGCAAAAAGTAGAAACATTGACTATTTAAACATTTAGGATAGTTGTATGTCATACCAGTTGGCGTTAATTGAGAGTTATTCTGAAACGTCGGATGTGATAGTCAGATATTGGATGTGAAACTCTTAATGGTTCGTAGTTATTTCGTCAGAGCTCCAGTAATTGGAGCTAGACATCATGCTCCTGTTTATTTACCTAGTGAGAGTTTCTCATTGAAATTATATCCTAAGTTTAAAACAAGAGGGATAGTGAATTTTACTATCCCATCAAGCTAAAACGTCTTGAAATTATGGGCGTTGAATGTCAGCTTCTTCATCGGCTACAACCAATCATCTTTAACATCCATTTCTGTTTATACTGTTAATACGACATCGGTGATCTTCACATCTATACGTGTGTCCGTAAATATAACACCGTGTAATTTTTTATGACGAATTAAAGTAATCGTTTCTCTCTCAGAAATCACTGCGCCGGAGAAAGTATCGGCTGTACGCTGCATTCTTATCAGCAACCATGATATCCGAAGAAAAGGACTCCGCGATTGAATTCGAGGTCAGCATCGGAAACCATGGTAACAAACTGGATGATTCTATCACGCCTTGCGCCTCGACCACACCACCTACCTACCCGGTCTTCGACGGTCAGGCTTACAGCTATTTGCCGTGGGGTGATGACAAACCCTGCACTGTGGTGGACTCGCAATGGGAAGACATTTCCTATCGGCTTTGTGCGATCAACATGTTGTTGAAGATAGCTGATCGATTGGTCAGTTTGCGTTGCTTATTTTTGATTTGAGTAAACATGAAGAACAGAGATGTATGGAGATGTATTGGTGCTTTATTTATGGTCATATATTAACCATTGTTAAATCGATCAAAGATAGTCCTTCAATATTCTTAAAAAATTTGTATGATGCTCAGATTATGGTTTGGACAAATCGGCATCATTCGACATGTTTCAAAGATTACACACCTACGGGTTTATTCAATCAATTCCCATTTAGTTACTAACACTCTTTTTCACAACCTGTGGGCATTGTAAACTAATCTTTGTTCACCACACAGCAAAGGGTTCCCGTGTTACCTACCCAACGAGAAATATTTTAGCTTGAAATTACTGATACCGTGAATGTTGAGAAGCCGGTATACATGATGTCTCGGGTGAAGTTGTATGATCAGTGATGGTAGTATTGTTATCTCCGCGATCTGTTTCTTTATTAGGCTCGGAATATTGAGAAGATTAACGTCGCAGTAGTGGCAGCACTAGTCCCAGAGGAACAGGCGCAATTAGCGATCGCCTCGCTGGACGAGTTCATTTTGGATTGCAAGTGAGTGACGATGTGTTCTTTCGCTTGTTTGGAATCTTCATCGGTTCCTCTTCAGACACACCTGCCATGTTTTAAAACCAGCATCAGTAACGTGAGTATGATGTGGCCGATTACGACACGCTAGCTATGGTGCTCATTCCTTTTGATCACTTCCTGGGCAATATCTTATACCGATTAACGATGAGGAATTGGGAGAATTTATGATCATGAAAAGTTCTGGTTGGAGCCAGATGCAATTTATGGGGATTACTGTGATTAATTCAATCTGATCATCCGACACTATGCAGATTTTCGTAGATCTTGCAAAGCATAGCATTTTACCTATGAATGAATAAACTCATTTAACCACCAGACCATTGTCCATCATCGGATTTTAATTCGTCTTAGACAGATAAATTGTTCGTTCAACGTGAATTAACGCATCACAAATTTAAGGTGGCTCATTCGACAGCAATGTAGTGAAATATGCTTCAAATCCATCTGAACTTCATTGCTCTGGAAGTGACGATCGTAAAGAAACTAGGGAGTGCACTTTTTGGGGAATCGACAGAGGTTTCTCGGACCAATGGTATCAGTACGCACAGAGTACAGGTCTGATTGCTATTTATTACAAGTTTAAAGTTGTTTACTCAACACGTAGTGTATGGTGTGCACAGATGTTGTCAAAATAGATAGACGAGGTTAATATGGAATAAGTCATTATTTACAAATTTTGATTTTCATCGTTGTGACTCATGTGCGTTTTCATAATATTAACACATTCAGATTAAACCTTGCACGCGCCTAACCAGATTTTGTATGCCAACAGATTTATCATTTCCGTTCTTGTAATGCTAACGATCGATTACGAATATTGTCCCGAAAATCTGATTATACCATCTCATTCCCTACTCAAGTCGTGCACTACCTGCGTGGGAACCTGAGAACAGTCCCGAAACTGAGTTAGATAAAAACCTGAGAAAATTAAGGGAATCTGAGTTAGCATCATTGAAGTCTCAAGCGATGAACACGAGAGAAACTGTTTCTTCCATCGAGGATGCCATCACACAGCTCCGCAGCTATCATGCTACAATCCTTAGTTTGGCTGTTGAGGTGAGTTGTGTTGCGTGTTTGTCTGTTTGTTAATGGTCATTGTAAACAACAAGACTTGCACGAATGTTCGTCAAATTTCTAGCCACAACGCAGTTTCCCCGACATCATAATTTGGATGTTGTGCGGCAGTAAACGAGTGGCGTATCATCGAATTCCAGCGCATGAAATATTGTTCCATCCGAACGAAGAATATCGAGGACGTTCGTGCGGGATTACGCAGACGATTAATCTTCAGGTGAGACATCATCATTGAAATCACGGAAAATACTTGTTGCTCAGAAATAGGATGTTCCGTGCTTAGTGTTCGTAGCTGGCGATAACGATGAAAGCCTCACATGTTACAACGCAATATCGGTGAACACCAACCAGGGAACATCGTCATTGCGTTTGCATTCATGAATTCATGAAGGGATGTTGAGCATCCTAAAAAAATATTAAAAACGCGCCAAATTGTTAAAATATTCAGCCTCTACTGAACACCTCAATCAATACCATTTTAATGCTCTTGCAAACGCTCGCCATTCCTACTGGCTTGGCCAAGGTTGATAATCTAAATGGTATGCAACGTTTTTATTAACTGCGGTGGTTAATTGGGAATTAGATTCAAAGGTTCGACTTGTTTCCACAAAGATTTACCGGGCTACTACGAAGCGTGAACATCCTAAGTCCTCGCCAATTCTTCGATGTAATCGATTATCACTGTAAGGAATCATTAAATAGAATGAAAGACTAACGAATCAGCTATTCATACGAATGCTGTGCTTTTGTTTAATCGGTAGTATGATGGATTCCAAACTGCTCACACGAGGCACCGAAGTGCTGCTTTCTTCATAGGTGAAAATGGTCCAAGCTATCTTCGACATAAGCTCAACCGGAACATTCACACAGTTTCTAATCGCCAAGTTTCGATTCCATGACCATGGGCAACTACTGTTCGTGCTAATGTAAACAGGCTTCGGTAGTGTAGTGCTAAACATGATCATCTTCGGAACGGTTCGCAGTTCAATCCCCACAGTGTTTGCACGTTTTGGAAGCTTTGACTTACCATAATTCCTAAACACAATCTCATGTATAACAGGGACTTGCAAGCATTTGATAAATCACTGGAATTTGCACCATTTCCTGCTAATGAAATCGAAGATAATTACCTGCCATACGTGTCTTCACGGTCCGATAAGTGCAAAAACTCTTAACTTACAAACTTGATACAAACTTGTAAGCCACCGTTGGATAGGGCTTGCATAACCAATTAGTCCATTCATATGTGTCACGCACACGTACATGACTTATTCCAGTGACATTCGAGTGTAATATTTAGCTGCATCCTTTGCGGTTTTCTTAGTGAGAATTTTCCGATGGTTAGAATTGCGAACCCTACGCATAACCATTTCTGCCTTTCTTATCCTGGACTTTATAAAAGCAACGACAGATTTCTGAACTGATAACAGGAGGTTCAGGTTGTTGATGCGCAATTACCTTATTAGATTGTTGTCATCTATCTCATGACTATCCCATTTTTCATTTTCTGCTAAGAAACCGAAGCTGAACCGACAAGACGATGGTGAATGTTGGAAAATCCCGGCACAATTACGTGCGATATTCTGGTTGGGGCTTGACAAGGATCAGTACAACTGGAAGGAAATTCACTCTGAGGCTAAATTACAAATTATGGCCGAAACGGTAAGTGTCGAATGATTGGTCGCGTGTTTATCAAATAAGTTATGAATATAGGTGGGTGGCGTGGCGGAGGCGCAAGTCATGATAGAATCATCCAGTTTGTTGCCATGGTTTCCGATACTGACCTCGAATTCAATCGCGGATACAGTAAGATCAGGTTCAGTGAGCCTTGAAACAATCGAAAATTAGTAAGCAAAGTTGTCCTTGGAAGCCACTGTTTAATAGCTAGTATAAGTGCTGGGGATGTAAGCAACGCAATGCATTGATTATTTTAAGCCTCTTGAGAGCTTGATCGGAGATCACTCTGTGATTCTGTACTTGAACATGGCGGTACGTTGAGCAATGGCTTACAAGTAAAATTTTGTTGAACGCTTCCCTTTCTTTTATGTCGATCAATGCATTCCACAGGACGAAATGGACTTTACATCAAAACAATATGAACTTTGGCGATTCCTCAAAGCCTTGGTTCCGTGCTTTCTTTATATGTCTATTCATTCCAGCAGGTTTACTTCAAGGTGTGTGCCTTTCAAAAGCAAACCACCGTTTTAAGACGACGCAACTTTTGTGTCGTCATCAGCACCATTTGTCTAAAAAAATTACATCCAGCCCAACCAAATGAATTTGTAAACTTGTCCCCGCTTGAATGTGGTTTTTCGCTAAGCATCCGTTCACATTGATTGCAGTATGAGAACCAAGCCTCGATAGTTGGCAAATGGGTCACAACACGACCTCCACTAACACGCCCTCCTTGGTCTGACAATACCGGACGCCTAGAACTAAACAAGGAATCGTTCACTTTGCCGCCTGGTTGGAAGTGGCATGGAGATTGGTTCGTCAATCCGGAAATCTCGCTGCTTTACAAAAAGGTACGTCCTTCGCATTAATTTGAGCAATAAACTCCTATGCCAGTGATATGAGTGCAGGATGGTTTCCGTTGAAAAACGAAATTACTGCGATGTAAATTGTGTCCCTTTTCATGATTGCACTCAAGTGGTTTTTCTGATGATGTCACTTGCTCATCATCGAAACATCCCAGTAGTGCGTGCTCGGCAACTACTGCCTGAGCAACAACAAACTTTCCCAACATCAAGCAGGTTCACTCGATTGCTGGTCATAGTGTTGACAAAGCTGGCGAGACGCGAAGGATCTTCTTTTCGGTATTTCAATTCAAGCGCCACAATACAGACATGAAAAAATCAAAGATGATTGTGATCAATAGAAACTACTAATAAGACAACACGGTCACTTGTTATTGATTAGTCTGCTTGAGTTGTTGTTAATTGATGTTAATTAAGATTTGAGTTGGACACATCGTCCTAAGGCACGGAACCTGACTCTTGCCTGAACGCCAACCTTCTCTGTTAAACAGAAGTTGTTCCATGAAAGCGGAAATCTCGGTCATAGCCCATCTGGTTGAGACGGGCTAGAATCAAGAATCAAGAATCAAGATTTTATGGTGATAAAAAGCTAATGCTTTACACGTACCATTGGATGACAACTATTGCAAAATGAAAAATTTAATCAAAATCACATTGGTAATATTTTTCTGATTAGAACCTGCAGGTGCCTATTCACTCGTTTCTATGATTCCTGCGGTGAGTTGTATAGACGTGGATGAAACACTTGAAGTACAGTCGATGCGATAGCTACCAAAATATTTCAAGAGAAATCAGGTTGTGTATTGCTAATTGCCAAGGTCAACTTCCAGTATGACGCTTGATCCAGATCACTCAACAGCCTCCCAACCAGATTAACGAACACCAAGTGACGGCGACTTCTTGTTTGATATCTGATACTGATCAGATTGAAGTTTGATTTAATTCAAATATTCGTTGTACAGCCTGGTGGGAAAGAGTTGAAAGGAAATACTTCGCTTTGAAAATGTGTTCTGATGATTGACATTGAAAATTTAATTTAAGAGCTGAGGAGAATACCTTACGATTGAGATCGAACTTCTTGTAGCTACTTAATGTAGGCATAGACGGACGTACGAAGGCTATTTTCGGATTTCTGTCCAGGTCTTTAATGCAATATCTATCAGAGTAAGTTACCAGTCATAAATAGTTGCTCATATTTCACATGAAATTGGTGCACAAAATGGCATGAACTACACTGAATGTTCACTTCAACCTTGATTACCGGACAGATTTTCTCGAAACAAACGTATTAAACCTATTTCAAACTTAGTCGGACATGAGAGTTCATCTGAAGCACGCTATGTTTTCATGTTGCACAACAGTTGGCATGGCTACACAATCCGATATGGGAGTAGCATTCTCTCATTAAGGTTAACAGTAAATGCAGGGCTAGGTCGGACAGTACCGTGTGTCTAGTGGCTGTGTGATCATCGTTTAGCTGCACGCTTTCTTCTTCAGCTTCAAAGTGATGCTTCACACTTCGCCTCTAAAGCGAGCAGTCAAAATGTTGTTCTTTTCCAGTCGTAGGACAAATGTCGGGTGCATTTGTATCGCCTCATGTACCATTTTGTGCACAACACATATGGTCAATCCAACGATCGACTTCTTGTTTTCAAATCTCCCGTCATTTACCTTTTGTAAGTACAACAGTTCTGCACTCGATGGGCCCAGCGTAAGCGACGTTGTCGGGTTAGTGGATGAGCATGTTTTCATGCCTGCATCTGAATGCGTACGCTGGAAGATTTTTTCGAAAAAAGTATTTACTAAACAGTATACATGTATACAAGTAGCCCCTGTTGGATAAGGCTGGTACGACCAACCTATTCAATCACGTGTCCAAGCACATGTTTAATGGGATTAAACCCATAACCATGAAACAAAATATTCATTTGCACGCTTTTCCATCACACACACGCCCCATGACCGGTTTCCTGCTGTTTGCACTCACCAGGTAAGGACAGTAAGATCAGGAGCCGCATGCGCTTGAAACAGTGGAGGAATGGTAAACAAGTACCGCTTGTATGCCACTGTTGGTCGTACCAGCCCCATCCAACAGTGGCATACAAGCGCTCCTTGTTTACCATTCCTCCACTGTTTCAAGCGCATTCGGATCCTGATCCTACTGTCCCTACCTGATGAGTGCAAACAGCACGAAACCGATCTTCTGGTGTGTGTGATGGAAATGCACGTAAATGAGCTTTTTTCATGGCTATGGGTTTTACCTCATCTGGATGTCTTTGGGTACGTGATTGAACAGTTTTATGGTACCAACATTATCTAAGAGTTGCACACAAGCACAACTTGTTTACCATTTTCCCGCTGTTTCAAGCGCATGCGGATCCTGATCTCACTGTCCCTAATTGATAAGTGAAAACAGCAGGAAACCGGTCGTGGGGTGTGTGTGTGGTGGAAATGCATGCAAATGAACATTTTAGTATACATGTATGTTATGCCAGGTAAAATATCCGCAACCAACCATACTGTCCTACTAACCATTTTTGAAATTATTTTATGTTATACTGTTTTGGAACCGAAATCCAGAAAAATACTAACCACACGCAAGTAAACCTTGATAATTTGTTTATGAATTCTAAACACACAGTCTTTTTCATGTGTTAACCTTAATACCGCATGTTGCTTGTGACCTTGTCTGCATACAGACCTTTTCTTTGTACTGAGAGTGTTGATTATACAATATGCCCCCTATATAATCCACGTTTCCTCTCAGGATTCCGGTCAAACGAGTTATGTGGAGGATTTATTCTACAACGAAACGAGATCGGCGACAACAAGCTGGGTTCCTGCTTCACCCACCTACACGGATGCCCAAGGTGAGGCACGCGAGTCCCCTGCTGAAGTCCCCCTTGCCAAGGGCTGGGAGTGGGATGGAGATTGGGAAATCGACTATAATCGACCTTGTGACGATGAAGGTTTCGAGTATACCGTCAATGCGACGCTTGGTGGTTACATGCCAGTACCGAAACTATTCCACATGTTTCGCCGCAGACGTTTGATTCGGAGGAGAATATTGATCGAATCTTCACAGGCAGTGAAACAAGAGGTGGGTAATAAAACGCATCTGTGTTGTAAGACTTAACTTTGAACATGTCGTGACGTGGAGAATGAATCTTCGCTTTCTATTACTAGACGCCGAGCACAACACCACAAGAAGCGTGGGAGTATGCGTTCAACTTTGACGCAAAGTTTCATGCGAAAGAACGCAAAGTGGATATGGTACGCCGTAGACGATGGCACAGAGTGATGATTCCTGCCAAGAAAGAAACAGACGAGGCCTCCTACGTACTGCAGTTGGATTGCCCTGATAAATCAAACGTAAGTGTTTGAGTGCACACTATGTTCAGTGCATTGATTCATGAATGGGTATTTTCAATTCACTATGATGGATTATTTTCAATCACCAGGCATGTTCAATCGATTTTAATAATATATGAGTAACAGGGAATACTAGGGAATACAGTAAAAAAGTAAGAGTTGGAGCATAGTGAAGTTTCACTTTGAAAAACTGTCTGATAGGGTTCGCAAAACAAACCTTGATGTTCAAGTACATATTTACGGAGTAACTACCGGTCTACCGTAGAATTGTTTAAAATAGACCCATTTAATATCTTGATCCCATCCTCCTTATTACACTCCACAGACGTTTTCTGGCTTGTAGTAGTCATCAGGTGAAGACCGTCAGATTAGAACAAAAGAGCTTTGAAGCAATGTCACGCCCAAGCATATGTCGTTTGACGAGTTTTAGCGCTTGATTCACGCCATGAATCCTTATTTGAACATCGTGGTTCGTTGTAAGAACCCCATTGCTCGGATGTGCAATCGTGCAGTACTTCTGTGCTGTGCGGCTAACACCGTGTTAAATTGATTGGCCAACGGTAGTGAGCTGCATGCTGAAACACGCTGGAGTCTCACTACCATTTCTATTTCCTTTCTCGTATCTGTCATGGCCTGGGCAATCTGACAGTATCTTAGCCCACGTGCAGTCTCTGACTGCGCGGCACTTTGCCTGGATCAGGCTTGTGCTTTCATACCATTAATCTGTGATATCACAGACTAACTTTATTTGCCACTTTTCCGCTGTTTTAAGCCTCGTTAACCTAATATTACTGTATTCATCCTTGGGAAGCATAAAATTCTTCTCGGTTTAATGGAATAATACATTTAAAGTGGCGGTTTTGTTTGGACTCGGTAACCAAGGGATATCTAAATTTTACTACAGACGTTTATTAAACAGACAAGGCTAAACGGTCAACTTTGCGAAGGTCGAATTAGTAGTCATATTTGTCAGCAACCTCTGATAACGCCGTCCTACATCAAGTTATAATTTCCAGTACATCATTCATTGATAGATCGTTTTTAAGGTGGATTATCACGACTGTTGTCCAAGAACATTCGATTCCATCTGTTTGATCATCGTCACATGTTGAATACAATTATGCCAAATTTTCTCGTTGAAAATTTTCAGAAAAGCAACCTCACGGTTCCAAGGGTTTTTCTACGTCACCGCGGTAAGTTTCCCCTCACAATAATGCATGCAGCCTTCTCCGATTCTTTACACGTTTCGAGGTTATTTCCTTATTAAATTGGGTAGTGTTCAAGATGAGTTAACACCATTGGTCAAAGTGTCACCATAATTTCAAAATAAGTTTCTCTTTAACGTAAAGACTATTTTGAGCGATCGATTATTCATATCATGTGACTTCTGATAATTTCACTCACAGTTTAATTACGCTAGAGGGTTCCTGTTCAAAATATCTGTCATGTGATGTGCATCTACTATCCCCGCGCGCTGAGTCGAAGTGAGCAAACAAAACTTTATTCAATCAGAACTTAGTGGTAGGTCTAGCTAGCAATCGGCCGTTTTTCTATCACGTCAATTCTTCCGGACCTCGGAAAGCAAACTGCATGGAAGTTGACAAACTGATATCGCACTACTCGTCCAGTTTATCTTGAATCCATTAGGCTTCATGGTACTCTCTATAGTTAGGCTCAGTGCCAATTTGAGCATGCTTTTCCGCTAGTTACTTCATTGTTACTCTTCATTGTTACTCGTTATGACTGTGCTGACTTGCTGGATGACAATGATAATTGAAATAACGAAAATCTGCTCACAGCTCTCAAAGCAACGTGCTCTGGTTTAAACAACCATACTGGAGTTTGTTGTATCAGCATTTACAAAAACACGCTTGAGTGACCTTTCTATACTACTCGAGGTTGGTTGTGTGGAAATTTTAAATTCTCCGCTGCGATGATCCATGTCGTTGGACAATGATAAAATTGCACTCGAATGGAACCTGTTCCTCACATGTATGTGTTGGCATTACTCAATCGACGCCGATAATGAATGGGCATTTTGAATGCAAAATGAGTTTATAGACCTCAGTGTTCCATGATGATAAGCATTACCAAGTCGTTTGTCCAGTCTCGTCGTAATATACGTTCAGATGCTCACGGCAATATCCGCTTCTCCACTGCTTGAAAATGAAGCATTAAAATATAATTCCAACGTGAGCGGTTACGTGCTATTTATTCCCACGTCGTAGTATAGGTGAAGAGATAGTTATTTAAGACCGCTCGAAGTAAACTCCCGTCCCGGTCCTAGTGTCAATTACGCTGTCGACCTCGAGGACAGGCGATCTCACGTCAACCACTTCAACCTTGGATTCCTGTCCATCAGTCATTTGTCTAACGCGTTTACCACGTCCAAATCCCACAAGTTAATAAAACGCCGAATATTCAAAAGTTGGTGTGCAAGATAAGGAAGCACATGCAAATAGCTTGCTTATATGCAAATCAACTAAACACATCTGACCTCTCCATTGTGTCTGCACCGGTTGTCACTTCGATTTGATTTTTAGGCGATTTCAAGCTCTCACCACCATAGACTCATTTGACTTGCATATTCCTCAATATCTACGGACGTTCCGAACAGATTGTCACTCAAAGAGTTCTCATTATATTCATCCGGAACCCAAACTTTTCGGTTCTGTGAATGCAGTCTTTGGTCTTTCCGGCGTTTCCAGCTCTTGTGATTTAGCGAAAGGTGGTGTTTACCATCTCACCCGAAAGCTCATTATCATTCGTCCCTAGTGCACTTTAAACCGTCCTATCAGGATTTAGGAAGCAAGCTTTTATCTCTGTTCAACCGGCATCTTTGAATTGCAGGTGTGGCCTAATCAAAGGTTGAATTCCTGATGTCACGTCCGGCAGATGTATCTTTTGGAATACGATCCTTTTCTATTCGATAGACATGACGCAACCAATTTAGGATGATCCACGCTTCACGCCACAAGTTCTAATTAGTATTCTATTTTCAATAAAGGACGGAATTATGGATCCCGTTTCAAGAACGCTGTGTTATTCTATGGTATTCTCTATGCTATGTGATTCACTGTTTATACCATGCATGTTAATAGAAGCGTGTATTGATAAATTGAACCACCAGATAATCCTGTTTAAAGCTATACGCGCTTCGCATTTCAGTCACGCATACGTGGCACCTAAGGGCATACATCTTCCAAGCTCGTGGGTTGCTGGGAGCGGATGACACCGGACTCTCGGATCCGTACGCGTTGGTCTCGTTTCAAGGCGCATCGCAGCGTACCGAGACCATCCAAGCCACGCTGTGTCCCACATGGGATGAGACGCTCATTTTTGATGGCATTCAAATACACGGGGATCCCGAAGTGACCGCCAATTGTCCACCGCCTGTGGTTGTGGAAATTTTCGACTGGGATCAAATGAGTTCGGATCAGTTCCTCGGGAGGTGTCAGGTAACATTGCCGACAAATAACGATTAAACTCTTACATTACGTTTCGGTGGAACATCGCCGGAAATTTTACCAAATAATTTGCTCTTAAGTTACTCCAAACCGTTTAAGTGAGAACTTAAATACAAATATTCAAAGCCTTCGATAGACAAGACTGTTCTGTAACAGACAACAACAAATCTTAATTACTTCCGGTCTACGATAATTGAACAAATGGGATTCTATGCTTAGTCATTGAGGAGCAAATCGGTAACGGAATGCGTAATCAGTCTTGCGTGTTCCCATGTTCTCCTGATCGATATAAAATGAAATTCCATCCCATAAACATATCCCGAGAACGGTTTCGTGAGGTTAGCATCGATCAACTGAGACTCGTAATCGGGGATAGCTGGTAAAGTTTGAAGTTACCGTTAGTAGCGGTGGTGCTACCAATCACAATTGAATGCATCGCTCAAACTGAGCATTGCTCAAGCTAATGTTTGTCTATCAGACCGGCGCTTTCCTCCGATTTAATTAACCCGATGGAAAAAGTTTCACCGCTCAATAGGAGGTCAATCTGTCGCAATTATTAATTAGATAATCATATTGTGGAGAACATTGTTGTGATAATGAGATTTACTTACATAAGATAAGCGTGTGTGTGTTGTTCTTGGTCGTGTGCGTAATAAATGCGTTGACCAATTGGCTTTCTCTCGTATTTGTGGCATTCGTGGGTGAACGCAATTAGCGTTGGACAGGTTAACCTCAGCAATAGAGGAGAATATTCGTAGCTCAGGGTGTGGATGATGTTCAGCTTGTGCTCGCCGAACTTGGTGTTGAACGTTTCATCATCAGACTAGATGACCTCAGGGATGAATCGGCAAGCAATCGGTAACTGTGTGTGAAACTCCAGGGTGGCGCCATTAATGTTGCATCGATTGACATGAGGCTTGTGCAAACAGGACGTTATAACAGGGAACGTGATTTGGCCTTGATTCACCTGACAAACTTCCTCTAACCCCATACAATAGGTACCCATTGATATGAAATATAATTGGAATAAATATGCTCAACTACGAATTTCACTTATAACAACTTTTGTGTAATTGATGGGTGTTCATCAAGAAGGACAACTTAGAAAGCCACATAATATTTCAAATAGTCTGAAGTCCACTCCATTTTTTTATCCTACATGCACATTGGCATTAGTTACGGATCGAGAAAATACTACTCGCATATCGAACCCTCATTCAAGTTCTTGACCGTCCCCCACCGTATGAAGGGACTTATTGACGACCTCTGTTTTGGGACCACCATTTAAGAATCAGTTAGATGAAACCGAGCAATGATTTTCTTGTTATTGGTAACACTCGGCATTTAATAATTCCTTCCCTTTTATTTATAACCTCGCTAGATTGTACCTCTAATCAAACTGGACACTGAAACGTCATACAACTGCATGTTGCAATGGCATCGTATTGAGAAAGGGACCAGAAACGGAGGCGAACTCTTGGCTGCTTTTGAGTTGATCTTGGTAAGAGCACGCAATTCATTATCACTTGCGCTTGTCACGAGAGTCGCATAAAATCCAAGAAACATTTATGATGTGTTTGTTCCTTGTTATTCTTATAGCTTGATGGTAAAACTCCTCCACTCCCACCTACACGAAGAGGGACTTTGTACAACGTGCCCGAAGGCATCCGCCCAGTTTTACAGCGCACCGGTATCGAGATTCTGTGCTGGGGTGTGCGGAACGTGCGAAAACATCAGCTGGCCAGTGTGAACTCCCCGTCCGTGGAATTCGAGATTGGTGGACAATCGATCGAATCGGCCATCATTCGAGATGCGCGTCGCAATCCGAACTTTTCCGATCCGCTATTGTTTCTTGATGTGATGCTCCCGAAGGAAGAGCTGTATACGCCGCCGATGAATATCTGTGTGCGCGATCATCGAACATTCGGTTTGAAGCCATTGGTTGGCATTCATGTGCTGAAAAATTTCGCTGCATTCAAAGTACCACCGAGGACTGTTCGTCATGATCCAATAACAGAGATTCCGGGTGAGTTGATACAATTGATTGTTTCTTAGATAATCGAGATTATTTTCGCTAATTGTGTCTGGTCAGAATGTAAAACGAATCTCTATTATGTCAGATCAATGGAGGTCAAGCCGCATAATCTACCTAACGTCCAGTATGTTGTCTGAACAGGTTTCGATGACACGTCAAACCCCTTGCATTTCACACGATTGTGTCTCGAGTTATCCCTTCTAACGTTATTCACGTTCACCCACGAATCGCAACACACCAGAGAACGCCAATTTGTCAAAAGCGTTTATCACGCACATGGCAAAGACATCAGATATCCGGGTTATAGACAAATCACCTTACCACAACCTTGTCATCAACTTGTCTGGACCGGTTGTCCCAGTGACCTGATTTACCAATCGATTTCATTCCAACCGGTTAACTTCAAACCCTGACTACGTTTGGCTCATTTGACCGACCTGAACGAATGGCATATTGTTCGATAGCGGCTGGCATTGTCCATTCTCTCATGTTGTCGCTCGACCCGTTTGCGTGCAATTCTTCTGAATCCCAAATGATTGTGTTTTGGCGACGGTCGTCGTCGGTCATTTCAGCGCTGTCTGTTGTTGTGTTGTGCGGTTTTCTGCATATCACCAGAAAGCTCGTGTTTAACACTCATCGCGAATACACATCGCACGCTTGGAGTGCTAAGCTATCTCAGTTCTCTTTCCAACTGTTGGTTGTGCCTATTTTACACCTGGTTATGTTGAGGAATTGAGCTAAGCAAATTACCAGAAATGTCCATCGTGATTTGAACTCAGACCGTCCAGTTGAAAGTCAATTGCCATATCTGCAATCTGCAGCTCCATTTGAAATAGTTTAGCTTATATAATAAAACAAAACCCAACGGGTACAGTATTATTACCTTAACGGAATTATCATTGCATTGCATTCAATCGTCTTTTGACTGAGCCCATAATCTGTGCACCATATATCCCTTAAAAACAAATTTAACAACCCGGTATAATCGAAAGGCAGCGGTGAATAACAGCTTTTACTGAACAAGTCTATTCACGATATGTCTAGTAAACTAAACTCACAGAACGTGTCCAGAGTAATCGGCGTATTAGTGATAGCCTATCTTTACCACACAACCTCAATGTATCGACCCCAGACTTCCTAAAGTTCTCGCCGGATTGTGAGCAGACACTGTAGAACCCATACAAATAAGGAATAAACACAGATAAAACAGATGAAACCCAACGTAAAACGCATTCGAAAAGAAAACGAACTATTATCTTTAAACTCTGTGTGGGAAAAAGTGTGCAATCACACTTCGCAAAGTTTCGTTGATGATGCCATCTAGTTTTGTGACGAAAATTCCGCGAAACATATTTTCAGCTCCATTGAGGAAATGAGTCATCACAAATACCCCCCACAGAAATCTAGATCAGAAAGCACAAAAAGATCAGCCGATCAACACCTTGATTCTAATTGGTGTAGCTACATAGTCGAGAATTAAGTGGTGGAGATCAACAACCAATCAGGTTGCAATGGATACACAAGCATTGGCTTGTGCTGCGGGGGTGGACGCGCCAATATGAGTCGGATTGGTCGTTTATTGGCTATTGGTGCAATGTGCAAACATTCGGTGAATGTAATTGGTCTGTTTTACCCAGCGATTTGAACTACTTTCACTTGCTAATCAAACTGCCAATCAGATCATCAGCGGAAAAGTAAGGCAATATTTCACGGATTACATTGAAAAGAACAACTTGTAACAGGAAAGTGTTGATTCATGACTCCCGGATCGCTACAAAATAAGCGGCTGCAATCCGTAACATCAACAAAGCCAACTCATCCTCCAGGAGAAGAGAGAATAAGGAGACGTTGGCTTTATTCATACAAAAGAATTTTCAGCAGTTGGAATAATTTCACCGAAAATGTAACAAAAATTGACGAACAGGTCGCAACATCAATTTACAATTTGTCGACTAAACGATGTTTCTTGTCCGTCTTGATTGATAATTTCCACATATGATCCAGTTTAATAGCAAATGCCGTAACCAAAAGTTTTGGGACAAAAGTTTCACAAAAATTCCCGGCATCTCGTAATTCGTCAAAAATTGGCTTCAGTTGATACGAAAAAATGATGCATTTGGCCCACAGATAGCGTTAACATTTAACGAAAAAAACGGGAAAATGTGTGGAGAAATTAATATCATACACGGCTGATTTAAACGCATCGCAAAAATATAGTCGCGGAAAAGTAAAAAATACGTAAAAGTGTGTCATTCTCACGGTTTTAACCGTGACATCCGTAAATTTGATGACAGGCCAAAACTCGTTTGTTCTAACTAAGTGCATAAAGTATATTTACAATCAAGTCTGATGAAAGCCAGTGATTTCGGTAGCTGATAAACACATGAAGCCGAGCGCTTACTACCAAGCGTTCGATTTAGATACATTCCAAAGAAAGAGCGGTCACTGCACTTGTACACCAAAGCCTGCGATCATCTGACATTTTTATAAACTCGGATGGTATAATTTTCGAAAATGTAGACATTATTGACTGTGACATTATTGACGCTTTATTACTCCTATTATAGTTGGCGGGGTAAAGAAACCGGAAGTGATTGCGTCAGGTCATTTGAGGTCAACAAGTGGCAGGTGGCGAACATCTGGCCTATTATCAAATTTCCGTTTCATCGGTCCAATGATAACCACGTTAGCCCCCCCCGCGTTGCACACATGCACATCGATTGTGTCTCGATTCATCCCTGAGGTCAGCCTGTCCAACGCTAATTGCGTTCACTCACGAATCCCGCAACACACGAGAAGCTGATTGGTCAAAGTGGTCTATGACACACTAGACAAATAAGAAAACACGCCTATCTTATATAGGTAGAAAAAAGAACCACAACACTGATCCTCAAACATATCTGTCGCGGTTGTCCTCTCGATCTGATTTGCCAGTCGATTTCGTGCCAACCGGGACACTTCAAGCCCTCGCCACGCCGGGCTCGTTTGACCAACATTGACGAATTGCATATCGTTCGATTGCAACTGACATTTTCCATCTCCTCATACCTCCGAAGATGTTGTCGCTTTAACCATTCGAAGGCAATCATTCCGAAACCCGAAATGTTTCGAGTTCGCAATTATCGTCATCGACCTTTTCAACGGTTCTTGTGTTCTTGTGTTGTACTTGACGGTAGATTTTTGCATATCGTTCAAAAGCTTGTGAATAGTGCTCATCACTAATGCACTTTTCATCTTCAGAGTATTACAGCAATCCAGACGTTAATTCAATAAAGCGTGAAGCAATAATTATAAACAAAGTTGAATTATCGTTCCACTTCCGGTCTATGAAACTCGAAATATGCGCGCACACACACTAAAGCGAAACAGAAAACTGCAATCTTATTGAATTTTCTGTAATTAATTTACACACCTACTACAACGACTTTCTTTGGCTAACGCCTCACAAGTGGGGTTAGGTAGAGAGCTATTTTACATAAACTAGTCCTATTAGATTCCTGCATATCTTTTCAGATATCTATGTTGTACATTTAACTCAAATTAATAAAATTGCACTGTTTGCCATTAAACGAGACCTTGCAGTATCCGTGTTTGTACATCATTACGAAGAGCCACATCCGACTCGCTAACCCGACTTGTTCTGTCTCTTCTTGCCGAAGAGGGTTCCTGTCTTGTCATTTGTTTCGATGCACATTGAATATGCATGTCTTACCTTTTAGAACTGTGTGATGCAGCGTTCCTCCAAGTGCTGGAAGATGCCAAACGTCACACAAACACTGGGAAAAAGTCCAAACTCAAAAAGAAACTGGTAGGTTCTAATAGTCCACATCTTCACGGTGCCCATACACTTCCGAGCACATGTGAATATGTTGTTGTTGTTGTTTCGTCTTCCAGTCAAGTCGCTTGGCATCGCAATCAGAGGCGGATGTGGTGACCATTGACGCTTCCACGAAAACGACCAGATGGAAATTCACCGGGTTGAAAAAACAAAAACGTTCCGCGCTCAAGGTAAGCGGTGTATTATTGTGCGTTATTTCAAAACTGAAGCATAACGTGTCACGGGGAAAGAACCAGATGCTTGTGACTGTGCGTTTAATAGTAGAACCACATAAATCATATTTTGATTAGCGTCCGGAAACCATCTAGATCCGGTTCATCGGAGTGTTGCGCGAATACTTGGGTGTTTAACATTCGCGCGTTTTTTCCTTAGCAGACCGCTGGAATCCATGGGTTCCGACCTTATCTCTGGTTTCATCAGCATAAGCCGTTTCTTGTAATATAATTCCATCCGCTGGGCATGTTGATAGGCTATCCGAGTTGATTTATCTTTCCTCTACCTAACCTCTGAATACGATGAAGAGATAGGTTTATGCAAATTTTATCAAAACGGGGGTTGATAAATTACTAAATTGAAAATCGATCGTGTAAATCAACATACCAACTTGTTGAACCTTTCGTGTTGTCGCTTCAGCTTCTGATCACAACATGGGGTCCAGAGGATCGACAAGACGCCGCATTTTCGAATTCGCGTTCGAAAAGACATCTTGAACGAGGAATTTTGGTTTAGATGTGTGAATTTAAATGCTTGGCTCTTTTTCATTTTCACAGCCGTCTGTCTTCCACTTAGAAATATCCGTTTGTATAGTTTGAGAAAGCATGTATTGTATTGGGTTCGGTAATTAGGCTGAGTCATCCTAATCAGTTTGATAAAACATCATGTTATAACAAGTTTTATCCCACGCTACATAGTGCTGCAAGTCTATCAGCCTCAACCATTCCCGTGCTACACTACAGATTGATTTTACACCCAAGTTTTTCTATGCTATCAGGATTCATTCTGAGGTTTGAAACAGTTTTAAAATTATGCAATGCACGTATTCTTCACAAATAAAACCATGCTACCTTGAGTGTCACCGGTATTGAGAAGCAGCTTAGAACTCACTGTGAGCTTTTTCTATAACCTCGACCTAAACCTGAAAAACAGAAATTAGCTCAACGTTAATGTGCGTTCGATCAAACTTCGGAGTGCTTCGCCAGAATTTAGTGTTATATTGTCATGCATACATTCACATCGTGGTCTGTATTCAAATATAGACAAGTGCATAGTTTTAACACTGTTTAGATGTTCTGCAATCATAAAATAGCAAAATCACACCCAAAGCTTGGATGTTATACTTTAACTTTGCTGCTAATTTATCTATACATACAGCGTGGCGCCTTCCTACATTCTGCTCCGAAGGGCTTGACTCTCTGCCGTCTCCCATGAAGCAGATGATGATGATGAGGAGGATGTCAATGAAGAAAATGCATCTGTTGCTGTTGATGATGAGGCTGACGATTTTAATTTTAATAACTAACACTCTGTGACCGTCCGGAGGTCAAGTATTGTTGAGAATGCGTTGCCACATATGCTTTCAATGCTCAGCTAAAATCCGCTACGGGTTTTCTTTGTCTTGCGTTCATCAGTGTCTTGAATCAAATCATGGTGTTCCATATTCGCTCGACAACTGACAGATAAATGATCAGCACCGGACAACTTGGGATTACCCGAGCTACTTTTCCGCTACCAAGTGTGAACCCTGGAATTCTTAAGTTGTATCCTTAAGTGAGCCAAAGACTGCGACTTGAGCCTGGTCAAATCTCATTCATTCATGCCGAATTTAACGAACGTTGCAGTATGTGCTCAAAATAAAACTCATAACTCGATCTCTCGCATTTTAGCTGGATATGCAACAAGTTGACGTGGATATCGATTGGTGGTCGAAGTTTTACGCGTCGCTCGGGCAATGGGACAAATGCCTCAAATATAAGGAACTCGGATATGATACGCTTGTGGTGAGTCGAGCTGGAATCAATGGAGATTGGAAACTTTTGCATCATTTCAAAGTGGCCTGAATAGATAGAGTTGCTATTTTGTGTCTGGTTTATTTGCCATATTTTGGGAGCTCCTGAAGGCGGAACTTGGATTGGTCATCGAAAGTTTGCTTTGCCAATCTTATTGACAGTGGTTTCCAAGTTTAACTTTGTTTACTCTTACTGTGTCAAGACTCACTGGATCTAATCCGTACTGTATCCACCTAGTGAAGGCAAACAGCCAGAAACCGATTTTGGTGTATAAGTGCAGGCGATGTGAGCATCGTTCTATTTTCGCATGCGTCATCAGCTGACCTGGTTTTGTTTACATGAGAAAATACTATTCGGAGAGCCTTAATGGTCTAATCTGAAACGTCGGCCGACGTGAACAAATAGTTGTAGCTGTCACGTGTTTCGGCGACCTTCACCTTGAACGAGGGATCAGTGACGGGACACGTGATGGTACTATCATCTGCACACGGAACGTTCGTGAGAACCACTGTGGCGACAATAGGACACCAGTCAAGTTACAGCGTTAATTTTTTATGTCATGAGAACCTTTATTGTATAAAATATTCATTGTTATTTAAATTGAGTGAAATTTATTGATGATTGGTCTACCAAACGAAAAAGTCAGAAAATATTAATGTATTAACGCTAGTGTGGGATAAACGACGTCATTTCTTTCAGGCTTAATAGCGATAGCACATGACGCGTTTTTATTATTCAATGAAACTTCGTGTGAACGAATAAATTCGTGTTCTTCTGACATGCAGTTCCATCACATATGTGATTAAACAAGTAAGTCTGGCCAGATTATTACAATAGTCGCTTACACGTATGGAATTCGATTTCTTCCTCCTCATGACAGCGCATTGTACTCAGATGTAAAACGTTGCTCCGCAGCCAAGAAACGTCAGCAACCAGATTTCCATTATTAGCTTTCAATGTTATCTGAAAGCCTTGGCAACCAGATAGTATCTCAGTCCACATACAGTCTGTTAGGTTGTGTAGCTTTGCTTGCCCGACCAGTCCAGAAGGAGCCAGCAACATCTGTTGTGGTCGCCCAACCGAACAGATCTCCGTGTCAGGTCTTCCCGTCGGATACAGTGTAAGCTAACACAGATTAGATTAAATGGGCATTGTTGTTGCGTAGCATTTGGCTGCTTTAATCCTTTTGTTTCCATCATTAGTTAACAGTTAAGTTGATTGCTTTCATTGCGATGATTGTCAACCCATCCATGAATTCGTCTCCATTCGACCTGTTTCTCTGAACACAACCCTACAGCCGTCACATCTTGACGAACAGGAATTCATAAAAACCACAAAAAACCGTTTCATTCAACAGGTGTACCCTACAGCTTTGGAAGACGTGAAAGAATTCGAGGGATTCAGCGATTTCTGCAACACGTTCACCTTGTCGAAAGGCAAAAACATGGAGGAAGATGAGGATAATTTCGCGGGTGAATTCAAGGGAACGTTTCGAATCTATCCGCTACCGGAAGACCCGAACGAGCCGTTGCCTCTTCGATATTTCGAGAAACTCGGTGTGGTCCCCGAGGTGGAGGAGTGTGTCGTGCGGATCTATGTGATTAGAGCGATTGAAATTCAACCCTCCGATGCATCGGGATTGGTAAGGTGTACCGGGTTTCGTGTTGTTTTCGTATAACCTTGTGATGTTATAGCTTCTTCTGCACCAACACAGCTCTTTGTATCATATTTTCCTGAAAGATGAGAGCTACTTGTAACTATCATCAAAGAGAGAGGGTCACACCTGTAAGATTAGTCTACACTTATATGACGTCTTCGACCCTGGTGTGGTATAGGACATGAAAAAATGTATTTCATTCATTTAAGTCTTCTGCCACGCTCGCTAATTATTCCAAAGCCATCTTCACATAAGAGCGGTCCTGGATTTACGCTTGGTGACCTAGTTCTTAAATGATGTTAGTTTGTCTCAGCTGTGTAATTTTTTACGAACGCCTATACAAAGATTCATCTCAATTTACCGTATGTACCATTATGTGATGATTAAATGATTCGAATGTGAGCTGTGAGGTTTGTAGCTTTCTATGCCATGATTTGTTTACATTAGGTGGATACTAAACCACCAAGGTTTATACTCGCGAACCTATTTTGCATACCGGTTTGGCCAGAAGCTCGCATTGGGATATAACTTTAGTGGCAAATTAATCTACCCTGTCTTCAACCAAGTTGAACCTCAGACCCGTGCATTCAAGTGACTATTCAGAATGGATTTATGACGTAATGAGATTCTGGCTTACACCAATTTTGCATCTCGGTCTGTTCAAAAAATGTTAAAAATTGCATCAGTTGGTGAAAGCGGATATTCGGACATCAATATATGACTGAACATGATTAGAATATTAATCCATGGATTGCAACCCAACCTAGAAAATTTATGGTTAGCAAATAGTGGTAAGCTAGAAATAAGTTACCGTTGACCCTAAAGCTACCAAGCCACGTGTCTACTAATTTGGACATTCCAGAATGATAATGGAGAGAGAAACCATGATGCCGTCTTTCCCGTTTTTGCCTCACAATATGGAAAATATCAACCTCAAAACTGGTTTATGAATCAGCGTGGATTAAATCCAGCGCGAAAAAGGACCGAATCAATCGTGTAATATCGATTACCAACTTTTATAACACAAAACTCAAAACATCCTGCAATCGACTGTTGTGATGCTGCCATCCTGGCCTACGAACTGCGAGAGTGTCACGTACCACATACACGCTTGAAGGCTTTCATTTTCAGATAATCGAGGATCATAGAACTTAGAACTCTGTTTCATTAGTAGAAAAGAATGCAGACTTTCCTACTGGTTCTGGTTCGATGCACTGTTTTAGCCCAATCACGTACATTTATTGTAGATTTATTATTGATTGCAGTCAATAGTCATTCTTGGACTGTATATATATTTGGCTGGGCCTGTGAAGCTCAAATTACACCCTGGGCCGCATAAGATACATTGAGTATAGAATACGTTTCATCTAAAATAGCCATATTGCTTGCATTTTGCCAGAATTCCATTTCATACGTCTAATTTTAATTGCCAATCTTGAAATTTTCGTCATTGAATGAGAATTGCAGTCTCGTATTTATCCATTTGAAGGTTTTACTTAACAAGTTCCTACTCGTAAGTAGCATCCTAATTTAAATTTATAATATCAATGTTTTCTACGTGTGACTCAAATGGCAACAGCATTACAAATGTATACTTCATAATATGATATTCATCGACATAACGCCTTTGCTAATTTAATTTATTTGATGTAAAGTCGATTTTATATACCCAGTGTGGTTTGTAAAGTTATGCATTTGTAAATTTTTATTTACTTGAAACTTTCTGCTGTATTTGCGGATATATTGTAACCTTTTTGTTTTCTCACATGAGTGATTCCCACTTTTGCATAGGCGGATCCATATGTTGAAGTGAAACTTGGAGAAAAGAAACTAAACTCAAAGGAAAATTACATTCCGAATACACTGAATCCAGAATTTGGTTGGTAAGTTTTCCCTTTTACAATTTCCTGCGCACTCCCCAGCTATGCAACCAGGTTGCTCTCGTCTATACTTCTCAACTTGTTCGGTTGTCCTGGATTAGTCAGCTTGATTCATTTTTAGCAAAAATCACGCTACACAATATCAGTAATGTTTTGAAGCTTTTATCTCTATGGTTTCTTAATAGCTATCCACATTTGTGAGACAAATCTCGGTGTCATGTAGAATCAAAGCGATCACATAAGATTAACTACATGAGCACATTTCAGAAAAGGGTCCGCTGTAACCTTCCTTCATAGATTTGATTGTATTCGTGCTTTATAAGGAAAGTCAGTTTGCAGTGCGAATGTTTATAAACTTTTATAACAATGAGAAATGATAAGATGGAATAAAAGATAATTATGACTCATTACATGAATATGTGATTGCCCACGTGGTCTTGGTACGCAGGCAAACGAATCACAGACACACACATAACTGAAATTCTTCCGAGGACTGTCATCGCATACAAGCATGTACCTCAATTCAGCTTGGCCTTGTGGACCTGTGTTTTAACTCGGCAACTTTAGATTTTTAATAGATTCGCACGTTGAACACATAGTACGTCTATACGAACACACGTTATACGAAGAAGGTTCTGTGTGCCAGGAGAAAAGACTTTACTCAGCGCTACTACAATACGATTTTCGAACCTTCTACTTTCATGATCTTTGTATGTGTGAATGTATAGTCGTCCCTTAGCACCGAAATCGTGTAGTCGTTTGCGCCGAAAATGTCAAGTGGGCGCATTTCAAACGCACAGTCACAATCCACTATGTCATTATGCGTGTATCATTAGTTAAAACAGTTAAATATTTCAGGACATGATTATCGACTTTCTTCAACTCGTAAAGGGTTGTTTCCACCAATTTTTTCATATCGTAAGCCTATCATTATTGATAGTTTTGATTTCCATTCAAACAAACACTATGCTCAACAAACGCAAATTACTCTACCCCCAAAGCATGTTTCAACTGAAGTGTCTGCTCCCGATTGAAAAGGATCTGCTCATTCGCATCAAGGACTTTGATTTGGTCAGCACAGACGACATCATTGGAGAAACCTTCATTGATCTGGAAAACCGAAGACTGAGCAAATATCGGGCCACTTGTGGTCTACCTCAAACCTACTCTGTCTCAGGCCCGAATCAATGGCGTGATTCAAAGAATCCCACGGAAATCTTGGCCGACTTTTGCGACTTCTACAGCCTTCCGCCTCCTCAGTACAGTGAGCCCAGCGAGACGAGTCCCGGATACACGTGCCGAGTGGGTCAAAAGAATTTTGTTCTCGAGCAGTTTGAGAGAGGACTCATTGCCAATCCACACTGGGGTGAACCGAAGGAGCGACTTGCGTTGCATATTCTGAATCAACTTCCAGTGGTCAAAGAACATGTGGAAACAAGACTTTTGTTCAGTCCTTTACAACCCAATATTGAGCAGGTAAATTTGTTCCCGATTCAGCAAATAAAAACAAGTCGATCGAGAGTTTTCGAGTCATGTGGGCAAATGCTTATCAGTAAGAAAGAAAGTTGTAATTTGATGCTTTATCGCGCGCTGTCAGCTTCGGGGGACATAGAAAAATCAATGTGGATGTATAGCATTGCTACTGCTTTTGCTTTGAGAACATAGAGGTAGAAGTAAACAAAATAGCCCTCGTACATCGCATGTCGCACAACAATGTTTAATCCGATCCAATGTACATTTTTGGGTCCTGTAAAGCATTGCATTTTTACCCGCATTTCTCCTATAAATAAATCTATGAACCAACCGAGAGTGGAGTTCAGTGAAATATGTTTTCAATAATAAGTACGAAAGGCGAAAACGGATTTGAATTTTCACGTTGGTGGACATGTAATAATTGCCAAGAACTAGCAGACGTGCAGCTAAGCATTATGCTGCTTCCCCTTTTCTAAAATGTTCACAAACATGCTATCGTATAAGTTTGTATGGCGTCCAACTTAAGAGTAGGTGAATAATTCAATGATCGATTACTTAAAGGTCGCACTGGAAATCAAAGTGCAGTAAGGGTAAGAAATTTTTTTACGGATAATGCGGTTTTCTTACGAATCCCGCTCGGGCCATGTATCATATTTTATCAAGTCCACTCAGAACAATACAAACAAGTTCGGGACTAAAAGTTATTCATGTTTTAAAAATTGTTTCATCAAATACATATTTCCGGGTCATTAAATTCAGAACTGCTTTGCAAGTTTGCTGCTTGCTTCTCAAACGTATTGGTTAAGATTTGCAATGGCTTTCGCCTGAATGTTGACAGCTTTACAAAATCGACTATATCAGCTTAGTATTCAAAGTCAGATGCAGACTAACGTGGTGTGCTGCTCATATACCCCGAAATTACACTCCACTACCGGTATCTGGTTGTTTGCCGTCATCAGGTGGAGACAGCAAGATTAGGTTCAGTGAGACTTGAAACAGTGGATAAATGGTAAACAAGGTTATACTTGAATGCCACTGTTGCGTAGGGTTCGTACAACGAACCACGATGTTCAAACACAGAATCACATAGTGATTCGTGGTAAAGCACGCAAGGCGCTTATGGATGACCAAAGTGATGTGTTGCTCACATCCCCCGAAATTACACTCCATAGTGGCATTAAAGTATAGCCTTGTTGACTATTGCTACATGATTTTAACCTACACTTTGAGCAGCTTCTATCTAGATTCGGAATGAGCACTTATAATTGAATAAGGTTAACACAACAGACCAAGGTGTTTCCTTACCGGATCAGAATTTGAAAACATCTACAAATCTGATAGGCACAGACCTCTGCAATACAGCACGAATTTTCTAAGCTTCTAATGCCAACAAATGGTCATGAATAACTATATCGAATCAATTTTCATTGTTTAAATCAACGACGACATCAATATTGTCCGTTTTTTCTTAATCTCGTTTTAAACCAAAGGGTAAACTGCAAATGTGGGTCGATATTTTCCCCGTGAACTTGGGAGATCCTGGCCCGGTGGTTGACATTACTCCGCGAAGACCGAACGAATACGAGTTGAGAGTCGTGGTCTGGAACACAGAGGAGGTCATCTTGCAAGAAACATCAATCACCGGCGAAAAAATGTCCGATATTTATGTCAAGGTTAGTTCGCGTCAGACAGTGTAACGTAAACGGAGAGTTTAAATTCGAAGTGAAGAAAGAGAGTTTTAAACGGTTTTAACCAAACTTTTATAGAACCAGAAAAGAAATAAACTCGGCGGATTAAATGCATAGAAGTCATACATTTTATGTCGAAAAGGTAATCAGCGTATCAAATACCACAAATTAACGGCATATATAATAAAAGCATCGAAAACATCCGAGAATTCAACAGAGAAGTCGTACAATATTTGGTATTGATTCATTCAGTTCTTGTTTTCGAATGTGTATGCAGTACCGGAATAATGAGAATGAGGTGGTTCGCTGGGTAGATGCAGATTGACAAGGAATCACCGCTCGTTTCCAAAGAGATAAGAATATGAAAGCAGAACAAAAAGTGGATTAGGTTGAAGCGATCAGCATACATACTGCATAAAACTGGCAACACTCATACAACTTTGTCACATTTTATATGATTCGCAACAAACCAAAGTGCTTTGCTTGGTAATGTGGTTCCATTTGCTGCTTAGGCTGTAATACCCGCTTTATTTTCAGTGTTTGGGATTTTAAAGGTCACCATGAGGTTACACCCCATATCGCTGTCTTGCAACCTGAGTTTAGATATTTGCCAAGGCGAATTCCTATAATCTACGAATTATGAATGACTAGGGTTGTCACACTTACGATTGACCCCACTATAGACTGGTGGGTCATGTCAAACCCTGTGAATGTCCGTGTCAGATTTATAATGGTGGTTGGCCAAACTATGATGGCCGAATTATCTAGGCGCAATGGATAATATATTCATTCATATATTCATTATCAGGGTTGGATGGCTGGTATTGACGAACGACAAACTACAGATGTGCACTACCGTTCATTGGACGGGGAGGGTAACTTCAACTGGCGATTTGTTTTCCCATTCCAATATCTCCCCGCAGAGAACATGGTTGTGGTGAAGCGGAAAGAACACTTTTGGTCGTTGGATGCGACCGAGACTCGCGTACGACCAAGTTTGATCATGCAAGTTTGGGATAACGACTTGTTTTCGGCCGATGACTTTCTCGGCACTTTGGAACTGAACTTGGCCAATATGCCAGCTCCAGCAAAGACCGCCAGGAAGTGCAATTTGAACATGATCCAACCAGCTAGCAAAGATGTCAAGACGATCAATCTGTTTGACTGCCACAGAGCTCGCGGCTATTGGCCTTTTCTGAACGATGAGTCCGGGGAGACGGAATTGACAGTAAGTCACAATGATGTTAAACGCATCAATCCTCATGTCACAGACTGAAGGCAACACGATGAGTTAACAAGGTCTAGCTTGGAACTATTCACCATTTAATGACAACCTTTCGTTATGTAATATTATATTCATACAAACTAGAGAACCGAACCAGATGAAAAACGGAAAATATACATCATCAATAACTGTAAACCGCGAGCCAAAAAGTCTAGATTATTGATTATGACAATTGAAAATATATTCACGATTGTGTAAATATGAACACACAATACCGAGTATCGATGTATGTCATTCCAAGGGAAAGATCGAAATGGAATTGGAGATCCTCACAAAAGCGGAAGCCGCAATCCGACCTGCCGGAATCGCGCGTGATGAACCGAACGAAAACCCACATTTGGATCCTCCAAAGTGAGTGAGAGAATGAGAATGCCGAGAATGTTCTCGGCATTATGCCTTTTGAGGAATTATGAACATGACATTCTTTATTGCACAGACGACCGGAAACATCATTCTTCTGGTTAACCTCCCCGTGGAAGACGTTCAAATTCATTGTGTGGAAAAGATGTAAATGGATCATAATCAGTGTGTTAATATTTATCCTCCTGGGTTTGCTGGTGGTTTTGTTCGTCTACGCAATGCCGGTAAGTTCTCCGAATATGCGTTAACATGTATAAGTTGTGTGGCTTATAGATTGGTCAAAGCAAATAAAGACGATTATCCCTAAGATACCCATTTGAGCAACGATGGTGCACGTTTAGCAAGTGACAAACCGCCATTTATTACCGTAATGAGTGTGAAGATATGGGGACTTGTGCGCTATTTCATATCCCAACGATACCTTGATTTAAATAGTAGACCTAAGTAGTCTGAACATTAACCGCGACAAACAAGCATCCTTTCAACGGGTTATGCGACATCACTGCTGTGTTCTAAGGGCATAAGCACCATCTAAGATCTAGCGTATAGCTAGATGAAACATTACATGAAATGGCCCACTCGATCAGTTAACCAGTGGACAGCTAACCCTCAGTGACGTCGGCGTAAATTATCGATCCCATATATCATACCCAGCCCTACGATTGTTAGTAATGGTAGGTCACTGCAATTTGCAATAACTGCCGTTGCCAAAAATTGTGTGACATCGACCTACAGGTCACAGAAAAATAGTTGCACAGAGCCACGCCGCTGGTACATAAGTGAGGGAGCATTAATGTTAGAAGTTGGGAATGATCAAATCGCTTTATAGCGCAACTTAACCTGACCAAGGATAATAAACATTGGGTTCGAAGTGCAATGCAAGCATTTCGACATATTCGTAAAATTGCAGCGATGCTAACGATTTTCGTTGGAGCTTAACATGATATTCTGGCCGAATTCCCAAAACAAAATGATAATATAACCAGACCCGAGTAGGAAACAAATGGTAAGTGTCTTTTCGACCAAGTAAACCTGATATATTCTTAATGAGCCATGTCTCAAAGTCAGATTATATGTACGACGCAGTCACTGGTTGGAACATAGAGTTGGTCAATCAAAGTACCATTGCTCAAGCAATTCAAGTCAAATCCGTCAACATACCTCCGAGGACATACTAAGCGTATTTTTCACCTTGTCTCCTGATCTTGTATATCTGGCTGGCATTTGAAGATAGCTCTCGCCAGCTTGTTGCCCTAATCCCAGCCATCGTGGACTCAATTGAACACGAAACACAAGAACAAACCAGCTTTCACGGTGGTTAGACGGTTTACCTAATAAGGTACCACTTGACACATGCGGAGAATCGAAGCAAGCATGACGAGCAAGCAAGCGTGACGAGTAGTAAGTAAAATCAACACAAGTCCACACGCTTTCAAAATATAGTCCACGTGTCGTAGGTTCGTACGTGGCATTGCGAACTAGTGTATTTTTCACTATAAAATGCATACTATTGACATTGAGTGCTTTATTTTCAGGGTCTACTGGCTCGAAAGATTGTTCAGGTGTAAACAGCGTCGCAATTCGTTTGTCTCATCGAAAACTGGATCGTAAATTTGATCAGCGGGATAAACTGCCAACTGGAGAAGGGCATTTTAATGACGATAACGCACAGACAAACAGTTCGTTCTCATCATGTTTTCTGAACATGGCATTCGAATTTCATTTTTTGTGTTAATCTAAAAAGACTTTGTCATGTGTGACTCGTGGTATGTTGACGAAAATGATCAGAATCTCATCATTGTCTTGGATGTTTTGAATCTAGCAGAGGGACACGAGTACATTATTAGAAACGACCGCGACCAACGCGTTTACCTTCCATTTTTGTGAATTGATTTCAGTTGAATAATTGGAAATATTCTGGGAGAAATCGCCATTAAGTTTCACCCGAATCGGACTGTTTAGTCACTCAAAAAGCTGTAAAACATGAAATTCATGCGATTGTGATATACATCCATGGTCGACATCGACCGACGGAGGTCAACAACAACATAAGTACAAACTCGCGTTGCCAGTGATTACGTACTGTTGAGGTTTGAATCCGAGACATAAAGGGATTTGACAATGAGGCAGGACCACTGTGTATGCTGTTGCCAACTCGTTAAAACTTGATTCAGATCCGTTGCCTCCAGGAGAAACCGTGAACTGGAGGATTTTAGCCTGCGAATAGCATGTACTACAGAACTATTCATCAGGAAGGCGACATGACAACAGCGTAAGCCCAAGATGCATATCCATGTCGAGTTCGACAGATTGATGCCAACAGTAATCCATCCTAGCGTGACACCTTTCTTTTCGTACCATTATTAAAACATTGGAGCGAATAGGACTCAAGGTAATTCAAGGTTTTAATGGTCTAAAAAGCAACAAGCTTAACAACAACCATAGGATGATAAAAATTGAAATTTAAGTGTATAAACAATATAAGAACATAGATTAAACAGTATATAAGTGTTCTGGAAACGAATAATGCAAAAAATTCGTCTAATTTCGTTTTAAGTCATGCAAGCTAGTGGCGTGAGCAACGGTTGAAGGTAAACTGTTCCAAGTAAAACAGACACGGACAGAGTAAAAATACCTTCTACAGTTCAGGCGGGAATGGGGTACGACCAGCACATATTCATGGGTCCGATAATTCCTCGTATCCCTTCGCGTGAATAAATCCTGTAGGGGATGGTTCGGGGTATGGAATGTTTTGTAAATTAAGATAAGGTCTCCTCTGATTCGTCGATAGGGAAATCGAACAGATTCAGTTGAGCTATCCTTTCTTATATGGTGGTGTTTCGATGTTGAGACTAGTTTCGTTGAGCTGTGATAGAGTCGCTGCATAAGTTTCCACATCCCCTTGACCACGGAGACCATGAACTGCACACCGTATTCATGACTGGTCGCAATATGTATTCATGATCCTTGGGAATATCTTGGGCGAAAATGTCCCAAATACACGTTTGAGTAGATTTAGAACACGTGTTGCTTTTTCAAAGGCACTGTTAGTTTAAAGTGATGTTTTTAAACTGGAGCATATCCAGACACCCAAATCTTTTCTTCACTGCAATTTTCAAGGACATGCGAACCTATGTGATATGTGAACTCTACTCGATTCCCCACATTCATGATCCTGCATTTGTTGAAGTTAAACGGCAGTTTGTTCTTCAAAGACCAGCTGTGAAGCGTATCAAGATCCTTTTGTAAAAGCAGACAGTCTTCTGGACTACGAATGCTGCGCCAAATCTTTATGTCGTCCGCAAATAACGCAATGTTACATCGAACAAGTTCCGGTATTTCATTGACATAAACCAGAAAGAGGATCGGACCAAGGACTGAGCCTTGGGGAACTCCGCTAGTTGCTGCAATTGGTTTGGATAATGCACCATCAACACGTACCTGGTTAGTGCGATTTGTTAGGTAGTCATTTCGCCAATTCAGCAACTTTCCAGTGATACCAAGCCTTTCAAGCTTCTGCAGTAGTGGGGAATGGTCAACACGATCGAATGCTTTTGAAATATCCAAGTAGCACGCGTGTATTGCTTGTCCTTTATCTACCGATTTAGTCCAATCATCTAGCGTTACCAGTAAATTAGACAAACAGGAATAATTTCGTCTGAATCCATGCTGGTTCCTCAAAAGCAACTGATTATTCTCGAAGTGTTTCATTAGATCGTCAACAATGAGTCGCTCAAGTAATTTTGAAATCACTGGTAACAGAGTAGCGGGTCGGTAATTGGAAACATCGGAGCGATTTCCACCTTTGTAAATTGGAGAAATTATTCCTCGTTTCCAATCTGTAGGAATCACTCCGCTTGCCAGTGTTTGCTCGAACAAATAAGTGAGTGGTTTGTATAGCAAACTCGCAAATTGCTTCAATATTTTCGGGGTTATTCCGTCGGCCCCAGGAGACTTTCCGGTTTTAAGATTAATTAAACCTTGGAGGACGCGTTTCTCAGTGACACTTATTTCACTTAGGGCAACCGTGTTTGAAAGTGTTGGATTTGGGCTGTTTATTGCATGTTCTATCGGATTGAATACTAGCGGTTATTACCGTCATTACTAGGATCAGACGTGGCAGGTGATGCGGTATCGTTGGCTTGGTTATCAGGAAGTTGGTTTGTATTCTGATATCTGGAGGCGATCACTTAGTAAATAAGTCCGGAGACCAAAACAGGTTAAACAATGATGCCAACCGTGTCACGGTAATCGATTACACGAAGTGGGCGAATTTGGCTAGCACACAACTGTGGTTTGAGATTTTTAAGCCCAGCCTATACGAATTAACTTGTTGGCAACATAAGGCGATGAATCATCACCCAGTCGAAAGTCGTTTTGAGGCCAAGATTGCTGGCAAAACTACGGTAGTTTGGTAAGACCCACACATCAAACTAAACGTTTTTTAAATTTAGGTTAAATAAAAGAAAACAGTGCTGGTTGGCCCAGCAGTTTAGAACTTTTCCCGGAAAAAGGTTATTGGCCTAAAGTATGTCGATGATATCTCTCGTTTAGAGCCTAACCCTCAGACATCCTAGATCTAACATGAAATAGGTTAATAATGTCCATATTTGTCTACGTTTTCATCACAGACACGCCACAACAGGTTTCGCGCGGTTGGCACTTAACAGATAGTGAGAACAAACTCGTTTATAGCGGGGCTTCATAACGAATATATATATAAAGAGCACGAAGCCTATGCCAACCATGGAAATATCAGCGTTGTGGGAAACAACAAAAAATAACATGTATCACCTCCGACCACGAAACCTGATTGATCCCAACAAAAGATATCCAGCTATTGTATTTGACATCCATATAATCAAGCACATTCAACATGACATAGATTTCGTAATATTGACGCTTGTTGAACACCCCAGACGGTACGTGGTTCAAGAGCATTCACATTGTTCCCCACTGTCAACAATCAAATGACCGCTTTGAGAGTGTTGTTTAGTAACACCAGAATTCGGACCGCGGACAAATTTGGTGAGAATCTTAAAAAACCAGACTAAACCACTGATTTCAGATGTGAACGAGCCCGTTACGTTGTCTCCGTTCTTTAGATACCAGTTTACTACATTGCTTGACCTAAAGCACTAATAGCCGCTAATGATTATGTATCTCGCGACCTCAAAGGTCGTGTATAATCAAGAGTAAAAAACGACAAACGAGCTCGCGACCTTGCTATTCGAAGGCACCATCGCACCCTGCAGTCCACCACACAATTGTATAGAACCGCAAACGGTGCCTTATACTTCGAAAGTGACACATAATTGCTAGATATGATTCGAAGATACAGGAATCCCAAAACGCAAAGAAGAACTGGCGGGCGAATCGAATCAAGGTCAAGTAAGACATTTCTAAATCGATTGAAAGCGCTGCGATTGAGCTGACATTAGGAAGCGATGCAGAGCGACGAAACCCAATAGATGGACACACAGAAATGAAACGCTTTCATGTGAATTTGTATAAACATTCGAAAATTGCAGCTGTTGTTCAATCGACCACCGGAACTGCGGGAGCATTTTCTTTGGTTATCTTGGCAGCGGACTTTGTAGCCACAGGTTCGGACCAACAGAAACTCAGTCTAGTTTCTTTCGTTACTTGTTCAACGAATTTGGCTGCAAGAAGGAAACGGAGTAAAAAAGGTTCTATGGTGAAAGCAATCATCACCGTCATCATATTCAAGGATAGCAGTACACACGGTGGGTCGCTGATGTTCATGCAACAATAAAAACTTGAACAAAAAGGAGAAGGATAGGTTTAAACAGCATTTACATGACTAATTCGGACACTATTGATCTGACGAAGCTTCTGTGTCGGAAGCAAAATATTACCAAAATGTGCGCACACCGATTCATACCATGACTATGGTTTCCAGATCGGCCTTATGCATTTTAACAAGCCTAGAGCCTTACGAACTTGAGGAGAATACTGGAAATCGGTTCTGCATTAGATGCCACCCGTGGGAAAGTGCGTTGAATTGTATGGTCAAGATGATTTGAAGCAATCAAAAGGGCTGTGGCCTGCATTTCGTTCAAGTCACATACTACTTATCAGTAGAATCGGACTTGGAAAGTACAACACAAAACGTTACAAACAGCTGTCGATAGATACGATATGCTTAAAAGGCTGGTACTTTGTGTGTGTGCCCGCAACAAAATCCCAAGATTTCTTAATGAAACTTCTACTTTTATGTTGTTTGAAAAAAAACTGGTCATCCAACAAATTTTATGATTTGAGACAAGTTAGAAACATTCGTGCGACTAATATATTGTGGTGCTCACATCCCATTTACTTACACTTATAAGCGCCTCGAGCGCTTGGCCAGGAGTCACTTTGTGATTCTGTATTTGAACATGGTGTGGTTCTTTGTAAAAACCCTATTCAACAGTGGCATACCAGTTGCGCTTTGTTTTTGTGCAACTCTAGTTCACAGTGATGTCGTATTTAAATAACAAACAAATCAACAATAACACGAATACCTTGAGTGTTTCCCTCCACGAACTCATCGAAGGTGAACAAAATTTCACGAGCACCAATCAGGAAGGAGCGCAATAATGTCTGGGCAGTGCAGCAAAGTTCATCCTGTCCGAAAGAAATCGGTCAAATTTTACTGAGAAACGACCAACAAATGGGAATAATACGAATTTGACTCAAAATTCCCATATTTTTCAGCGATGATGAAACATCAAGCTTTACAATGCATGCGTAAGAAAATAGAAATAAATCTGATCAAAATCAATGTCACGTGTTGTTACTTAAAATTGTATAGTCAACATGGATATGGGCCAAGGTGATGGTATGAAAGTACAAGCCTGATCCAGGCAAAGTGCCGCACAGTCAGAGGCTGCACGTGGGCTAATATACCGTCAGCTTGCCCAAGCCGAGACAGATATGAGGGAGGAAATAGAAATCAGAGACAGTAAGTACGCCAAGGTGACGAAAGATCACGAACGAGTCGTTTTTGGACGCATACATTTCGTGTAAATACTTTTATTGCCTCAACTGTCAGCAAGCTAATCCAGCCGACTCTTCGAGACACGTTGTGGGGAACCGTGCAAACGACTGAGAACGCCTTTTCAGCTTTACTCGGTGCCCCTTCTCAATCAAGTGACTTTCATTTTTTCGTTTATTAGTTGATTTTGATCAGATCTATTTTCTTACACATGTATTGTAAAACTTGATGAGAAATACCGAAAAGCAATTCCTTCGCTTTCAGCAATAGGTTCGATACGAAGAGTTGACAGAAACAACTACGAATTCAATACATATAAATATAAACAAAAACAATGAGAAATGTTAACATTTATACACGTCGTTTTTCAAGTTTTATTTATAGTTTATGAGCACAAAAGTTCCTGTTCCCAATGTGTTGAGTCCTACACTTTCCATTCCGTTGGATCCCAATGAAGCAAGCGCACCCGTGCAACGTTAGCTAGATCAGAAGAAAGCCATTTCAAACTTCTCTTCCATGTTACAGGATTGACAACCAGTCAGGTTTTTCTCGTATATACGAGCTGACACATCGAGCGCCAAATGCCGCAACAGTCAGGGTGTCGTGGAAAGAACATGACACAACCACTGAGAACGAAGTCAGCTCATGGGCATTGGTTTTACCTCAATAAATATACGTATGCCAGATAACAAACGAATTATAACGAACTATAATGTTTGCGTTTAGACACCTACTTGTTCTTCTGGCGACATACAATAATGCAGGGGCACAGGCCCTGGCTCACAAGGATCCAATACTCCGGGACTTCCCGGGAGAAAAATACCGGAAGCCATCAACTGAAGGGTGCGTCTGAAAGAAGAAATCACTCATACAAATGAATGCAATTTGAATTACATAACCGTAAAACGAAATCGTACAAATTTTAGTTACTTCCCAAATGATCCGAAGCGACGAACGATAATGTACGGCAGCGCATAAGACCTAAAGGCCGTGCCAGGGGTGAGTTGATCACGGTGTTCAACATTGTGCATACAGTGAATCACCTGTTTATTCGGCAAAATGCACGTGGTAGCGAATCTCATGATTACAGGTTAACCACGCTATCCAACTCTAGATAAAATTGTCGCAGGTACTTCGCTGTCCAAGTTTATTTTATCTGGATCTCTGTGCCTCTCCACATCATTTGTGCATCAAGCCTGAACATGTTCAAGGCTGAACTTGACAAGTAGTAGTTAACCCAAACCAACTTCGCACCTCAATACAGAGGCTGACTTTAAATACAGACAATACATATTCGTTTTGGGGTACAGATCCAATATTTTTAACCTATGGTTACTGTAAAGTATTTGCTTTTTAAACCATTAAAACCTTGAAAATTAACATTTGATGCATGAAAGGCGTTGCTTCCTTGCACGAATTGGTAACTCGTTAGAAAATAGTACGATAACACGAACAGAGTCGAGCGATTGGAATGAATTATGACAGTCGTTGCCATAATCACGCGCGGTTCGATTCTCACAATCGTTGTGTATTTTGAAAAAAAGCGCTTAACCATACTTCTTACAGTACTTAAGTTGAAAACGGGTAGACACAACATTTAGAAAAATATCTGAGACAGACAGGCACCCTGTCCAGAAGGCAAATGACCTTTACCGTGCTAAATTGATTGGCCACCGGTAGTGAGCTGCATGCTGAAACAGGCTGGAATCTCACTACTATTTCTTGTTCTTTTTTCTTCCTCATATCTGTCTAGGCCTGGGCAACCTGGCAGTATCTTAGCCCACGTGCAGTCTCCGACTGTGCGGCACTTTGCCTGGATCAGGCTTGTGCTTCCATACCATACCGCTTTGTTCTACTGGAACCAGAGATCAGTAACGGTTATTTCATTCATCACCATGGATGTAGATCAAAAGCGCGTGACTGTTTCATGCTCCAGTGCTTGGCAAATGACTAAACAATCCGATTCGGGAGGAACAATCTCTCTCACAGCTATGCATATGTATGACGTATGAAATTACAAGCCTGATCCAGGCAAAGTGCCGCACAGTCAAAGACTGCACGTGGGCTAAGATACAGCCAGGTTGCCCAGGCCTAGAGTGATAAGGAAAATAGCAATGGCATTGAGACTCCAGCGTGTTTTCGCATGCAGCTCTCTACCGGTGGCAAATTAATTTAGCACGGTGTTGGCTGCACAGCACAAAAATGCTGCACGATTGCACAACCGGCTGTAATAGGCCGATCAGGAACATTTGCACGCTGACAGCTTTATATACGATTAGCAGCCGGGAGCAATATCTGCTCTCCACAGCTTGCAAACGAAGCTCTACACAGTGCATTAAAAGTGAGCGCTCGAGATCAAGTTCTTCCCAACTCGTAGGGTCAATGTCGAAAGCTTTCATATTCACTAGCGGACATCTTTGTACCGCAGGTACGGTCTGCTCAAAGGTCGATTTCCTGATTTCAATTCATCAACAGTGACATACAAGATCGGCAAGAAGTCCTCAACCGATGTGCACTATTCGGTCAACTGGCGCCGCTTTTGGGTGTCAGAGTGAATTTCGTTTCAACAACACATGCTGGCATCTGCAAATTCAAACGTGAAGTGAGGCAGCATTCTAATCGTGGGACTTAGTTTAGTCCCCACACGAGACCAAACATTTCCTTTAGCAAATGAGGATTTATCCTCGACTTTACGAAAAATTGGGTCTAGCTCAAATGTCCGAAAGCGTTCGAATTTCAGGTAACGGAGACGCATGCCTGATGAGTGGTAAAAACCACGAAAACAGTAGTGTGTATCAGTCCTGCTTTTCGAAGGACATATACTACTCATTTCTATGTTCTGACTTTAAAACTTAAATCAGCCTTCCAATATTTTTGACCGAGCTAGAATGAGATTGGTGAAAACTAACCAATCAAAAAGGATGAATAAACACGTGACATACAAGAAAGCTTGATGCAATGTGAGCGGCGGGAACGACGGATATTGCATTGCGGCGTGCACCGACTGTAAAGCAATGTGATCAGTGGAGCGCACGACTTACGAGTAACGTAATCATCCACGAGCTCAAACATCGGAAAGCCTTGAAGCGCTTGCGAAAATCCTTCAAAATTCGAATGAGCATTTTGGTCCTAAACATGTTTGGACGGTAAAGCTGGAACATACGTTGTGTGTTTGACATATTCCTCGGACCACCTAGCTTGCCAAATTGCATTCAAGGAAGCTTTCTGGCTAACAGGATTGACTGGAAATGAAAAACAATCGATTGATGAGAAGTGTATGGTTCGAGAAAAAAGAGAGGTAGAGCTACATTCATTAAAATGACAAAACTATACCGTGAATGCCCGCTTTGGATCTGGCCAAATTATTGGGTGTTGTTGTGACAAAAACACGGACAAGTGCGGCATCAAACTTGACCGAAAAGCCGTAGTATTCAAGGCTTGTTGTACACAACCCAAGCTCGGACAAATGAGGTTCAACGTGCGCTCTGATGCCTTTGATAATTTCGTCCGTCGGTAAAATTCGAGTAACAATGACAACATCCGCTGTATTGTGACCAGCAAGTAGCGTACCGAGTTTGAAAGATCCAACAGAGCGAACTTCCTCGATTTGCTATTATCATAAAGGGAAGAAAGCAAGGAATCCATGATATATCAGAGTATAATTGTGAGGATTAGGATTTTATTATTCTGCGTAAGAAGACTGACTCAATGCGAATATACAAAACAGGAAATATGGTATTCTTTTAAAACGTACATTCAACCACAATGATCAAATTAGATACACGAATGATATCATAAAATCACAAGCCAGATCCAGGCAAAGCACAGCATAATCATAGCTGAAATGCTGAGGCTTAAACATGAGAATAGAAATATAAATGACAGTAAGACGTCAGTGTTTCCGCATGCAGCTCATTACTCGTGGCAAATCACTTTAGCAGTGTTAGCTGCGCAGTACAGAAGCACCACACGAATGAGTTGAAAGACTATCGTCAAGCCGACCCACGGATATCTTTAGTAAAAGGCGATTATTTATCCACCAATGAGAAGACACCAGAGTGCCATTGGATGTAGGAAATTACAATCCCGAATTCAGTCACTTGAATAAACTGCAAATAAACCGCAATGCCATCAGGTGACTCGCACGACTAGATGCCTTCAAGAAAGCCAGTGATGTAGCCTATTACCACTGACAATAAGTTTAGTAGAATAACAGAATATTGCAAAACTGGACATCTACAATTTAACCAACGGTTTCACGGTTTAGGAGAAGTAAACACATTGTTAACAGGTGATATGCGCATGTAGCAACCGCGTAACGGTAACACAGATAAAAGAGAATTTCTCGTCTACAATGTCTACCTATATATGACGTGGCTGTCAAACGTGAATGAATGAATGAAAGCAAAAGCTTGATCCAGGCAAAGTGCCGCACAGTCATAGACTGCATGTAGGCTAAGATATTGTCAGGTTGCCCAGGCCTAGACAGATATGAGAGAGGAAATAGAATAGAAATGATAGCGATACTCCAGCGTGTTTCAGCATGCAGCTCACTACCGTTGGTCAATCAATTTAGCACGTTGTTAAACGTAGCTACAAGTGGCATCAAATGCGAACTTCGTTTGCCTCAATTCATCCGTCGTTCACACGAAATAGTTACAACAGTATTAATGACTATGCAAAATAATAAAGCCAAAGTTAAAATGACCGTAAGCCATTAGCCCTAACGTAATAAAAACTTAGCATCCCAACAAAGTACTGACCTTCGCAAGATTTCCAACAGGGTTTACAATCAAATTGTCAACGACATCGCACAAGTGCTTGACAATATTTGCAAGGGTTTGTTGCTCGCTGAGAGAAGGCAGCAACGTTTCGTGATATTTCAACAAAAACTGAGTAATTCCAGGATCATCGAAAGACAAAGAAAGCTCTGGTTCACTGACATTCAGATCAAAAGGTAGACGACCGAATAAAGGATGCATAAGTTTTCTAAAAAGCACAAAACCATATTTGTACCATCAAAATTTCTTTAAAAAATACAAAGAAACATCGAATTTGCTTGTAACGGGTATATTGAAACCTAAGAAAATATAGTTGACGTAATAACCAAATGTACCTTATAAATCGTAGCAAAAATCCACGATTAGGAAAAAATAGCATGCCGATTTTAGATGGTAGATCGGGAATCCTAGGTCATTTTTAAGAATAAATGGAGTGCATAGGATTAGACAGCGTGTGTACTTAACTGGCATACTTGAAATAGAGAAAGAAATTGGCAAAAAGATACCTGTAATTTACCTCAACGCGAAACGCTTTACAAACAGCTGTAGTAATTTGTATAACGAAAGTGATTTCACTAACAATAGATATCTGTTTTTGAAACAAGTTAACAAAGAGTGTTCAATCAGATAATAAAGTGCACAATAGGAAGCGGTAAGAGTAGACCCAGCAAAGCTCTTTTGTCGGTTTTCAAAGGTCACATTTTCTGTTTCATTCTCCTCTTACAATCAATGTAAACCTTTTCAAACTATCCATTATGGTATGGTATGAAAGCACAAGCCTGATCCAGGCACAGTGCCGCACAGTCAGAGACTGCACATGGGCTAAGATACTGTCAGGTTTCAATGGCCTAGACAGATATGCGGGGGAAATAGAAATGGTAGTGAGACTCCAGTGTGTTTCAGCATGCAGTGCACTACCATTGGCTAATCAATTTAGCACGATGTTAGCCACTCCGCAAGGAAATGCTGCACGATTGCAAGTCCGTGCACATTTACACGATGATTGCCAGTAATTTTTCCAGCCTCCTTTGATCGGCACATCGATAATCAACGTCCCTAGAGAGCAGGATAAGCCAGAAAGCTACGCTGGTTGTTGCAGGGTAGGAAAATCGAACGAGGCAAGTTAAACAGGGGCACAAGGTTAAATAGAATTAACAGATAACACTTGATGTTTAGCAGCTGGACATGGCTGAATGCATCCATCATGAAATGCAAATGCATCTTGTGCAGAAGGAGGGGAGTTAATTGACGAGAAGTGTTGAACCAGAATTAAAAGCTTCGTGAATAGTCACAGTCCTTTACAATTACAGAAAGAAGTACATGCGAGATCAGGGAACTGCTGCGCAGTCGGAAAGGTTTCACGCAGACGGATATATTATAAGGTTTTCTAGGGCTAGACAGGAATGAAGGACACTGATCATTATAGTGGGCCTAATGGACTAAACTTGATTTAAGCTTGAGCCTAAAAGGAAGGGTCTATTCCACTTCGGTAAAGACAGTACTGCTTTACGGGAGCGAATGTTAAACAGTTCGCGCAAAAGATCCTAGGAAACTAGATGCCTTTGACTAACGTTGTTTGCTCACTTTCGGTGGTTTCAAGAAGCAACGGAAGTAGCTTTCAGAAAGATATAAACCGACGTCGTCTCCGCTGGTTGGGACACGTCCTGCGCATGAAATTACACTGAGCACTGGAAAAATGTCTGGCAGTCAGCCATTAACTTGAAAGAGTGGTTTGAAAAGGCTTATTTCTGGTCTAGTCGAGATTGGAAGAGCCATGTTGCCTGGGTTTATGACTCGACACATTGGAAAATGGAAAGAGTGCATCATTCCTATTTCCCCTGACATAAACTATAAAAAACAAAGAACAAAGGGTGTAAATAAAAACAAAAAATCATTCGTTTTGCTTTCAATCAGCACTATAATACCTCTGCCGTGTCGAGGCCATTCTTTTTCTTCTTCTTGATAGGAGCAGAGAGAGCAATTCCAATGTAAGATTCATCACTAACTTCTTGGGAACTATGGGTCCATCAAAACAAGGAGTCTTTTGGGAGACAACCAAATCGCCTTATAATTGTCCACCAAACCGACAGGAGTTCAAATATGCCATGAACTTTACCTCAGATGCCAAAGACACATTTAGCGGCAATGTATTCCATTCTTTGACCACCAGAGCAGACAATGTGAATTGCACCGGAAGCCGCAGCGTCCTCCGCTTTTTCAACTTTAGACTATGACCACGAGTTCTTCTATCTTCTGCCAAAGGGAAGAATTCTTATAAGCCCGACCTGTAACATCCAAGAAGAATTCGACTGGTAACGAGATCAAAGCGTCTACGTTTATACTCCAGTGCATACAGACGAGACTTGTCAAGACAATTCTCATAAGTGAGCAAGTATGTATGTATGTATAAAAGCACAAGCCTGATCCAGGCAAAGTGCCGTACAGTTAAGACTGCACGTGGGCTAAGATACTGTCAGGGTTCCCAGCCCTAGACAGATATGAGAGAAAATAGAAATGGTAGTGAGACCCCAGCCTATTTCAGCATGCTGCTCACCACCGATGGCCAATCAATTTAGCATGGTGGTTAGCCGCATAGCACATAAGTACTGTGGCGTGAGCAAGTAGAGACCTTTCACCATTTTTGTTGCTCTCCGCTGAACTTTCTTGAGGATAGCTTTCTCCCCCTTTTACAATGGATAGCACGACGGCAGACCGTATTCCAGAAGAGGCCTGATATGTGATCCATAGATTATGTTGAGTATATCGGGAATATGCACAGAAAGATCGAGGAACTGTCCATAACATCCGATTAGCGATGAGTGGTTTTTGGGAGAATTCTGCGTTGGTCTTTAATGAACCCGACACAAGTACTCCCCCAGATCTCTCTCACATTAAAGACTTGATAGAAGCACCGTCAAGAAAGTACGTCCTCATCACGAACGGTTATCGCTAAGTGATTTTTGGCATAAAGTGCTACTCCTCCATGGATGTGCAAACGTGTAGTACTTTGTGCTGCGCGGCTAACACCGTGCTAAATTGATTGGCTAGAGGTAGTGAGCTGCATGCTGAAACAGGCTGGGGTCTCACTATCATGTCCTTTTCTTTTTTCTTCCTCATATCTGTCTAGGCCCGGGCAACCTGACTGTATCTTAGCCCACGTGCAGTCTGTGACTGTGCGACACTTTGCCTGGATCAGGCTTGTGTTTTCATACCATACCTAAATTAATACGACTGACTCGATCGCTCCGGAAAAGGTGATAACTGAATGGATGCGCAGTCGTGCAGTACTTCTGGTGTGTGCAGCTAACACCATGCTAAATTGATTAGCCACTGGTGCTTAGCTGTATGCAACAACACGCTGGAGTCTCACTACAATTAATCCTTTCTTATATTTGTCTAGGCCTGGGAAACCTGACAGTTTCTTAGTCAATGACTGAGCGGTAATTTGTCTGTATCTGCCTCGTGCATAATCAGACAAGCACCATGTTTCTGTCGCCGCAATCAAGTCGTGATTTTCACAATTTATCGATTGAATTCATTTACTTTGTTTATCGGGCTTTTGTGTTAAAGTACAATACCTTTAAGGGTTGGAACCTTCAACAGCAAGTAGGGTGAATGTTAATGTCTTTCACAATATACGTTGTCTCCTTTTCACTACTCGAAAATCCACAATATGACGATCGCTACCAAAGTTCATCCGAATTCTATCCTTTCGGGAAAGATCGCGAAAAATGAGATATTTTTCCCGTTAAGTCTGCACAAGACAGTCTTGCTTTGTCAGACTTAAAGACGATTTTAGCGGTCTCGAAGAGGCAGATTGATCTTTCCGTCTCCTTCCTAGCCCAAATCAGAGATTGTAGTTGATAGTGAGGAATGGATTGTGAGACTGCGTAGGTTCCAGTTATATCCACATACAATTTTGTCTCCGAGATAACGATAGAAGAACAAAGACAAAGAAGGACAAAAGAGTATATTGTTATTAATGTGTGTTGACTATGTACAAATGATATTTAACAGATGAATATTGTTGAATGGATTAACGGATAGAAAATCAAAGAAATGTGAGTGATAACGATAAAAAGAAATCGATAGATAAATATGGCGTTATCGGTAATCGAAATGAAACGATCATATCTAAATTTAAAAAATTAAAAACAAAACATAAGATTACAAATCACTACAGAACTCACCCCCTAGAGCGTCGGGAACAAGAAAAAGACGCTCGAAGAAAGCATTAGGTTGTGAAATCATCAAATTGAGAAAAGTGGACCCTACGACCAGAACGGATTTGCCTGTTGGGGTCGGGAAGTTTGAGACACGAAGATAATGGGGGTTTAACAGGGGAATCAGGGGTACGGGTGGTTTCAGGTGAAGAGGATGAAGAAACGTGTTGGTCTCAGTTTGACATCGGTGGAGTAACTTTTCGGAGATTTGTGTTCGCTTCCGATGTGGGTTCAACGTAAGCGACGTTTAAACGAACGATACTGACGGTTTCTTTTGATCCATTCCAGTCAATAACGAAATACTTGGGATACCTGCTGAGCAGTTGTACGGATCAGTTAAAGTGGTCGACGTACATGATCGGCTCTCTCTTTCTCATATCTGTCTAGGCCTGGGAAACCTGACAGTAATATCACCCACGTGCAGTCTCTCACGGTGCGGCACTATGCCTGGATCAGGCTTGTGCTTTCATACATACAGGTAGATAAGTCGGCTGGCATGTAGAACAGCTGAGCGTGTTCGCGAGTTGGCATAGCTCAAAATGATTTCATGATTTTGCGAAGGAGACTGACATATTGTGGAGCTGTAATATATAATGGTGAATCGGAAGATGTCAGGTAGGTTGAGTGTACTCCCGTACACCATCTCAGCAGCTGAGCAACCCAGGTCTTCTTTCACTGTTGTACGTATACCAAGAAGTACCAAGGGCAATGACTCGGACCAACGTTCTGAATTCCCGTGACCCATAATTGCAGTTTTGAGTTGACAGTGAAATCTTTCGACTTAGCCATTTGAAGAAGGATGGTAGGCTGTAGTCTGTGTGTGTTTCATACCGAGTGTTCTATCAAGTTCCCGAAAAAGCGTTGACTGAAATTAGGAATCTCTGTCAGTGGTAATAGTGTTCGGTACACCAAAGTTGCTGATCCAATGTTGAACGAAAGCTTTCGCAACCGTTTCTGCACTGATATCTGGGATGGCTACAACCAATGGTGTAGTATTTGAATAATCGAATAATGTCCAACGGATAAAACGGTGGACGCAGGTCAATATACAGGAGCAACCGTTAGAGACCGCTAATGGACCAACAACATCCAAGTAAACGTGCTGAAAGCGCTCCTTTACAGGTGGAAATATACCAAAGGAACTGATAGTGTGACGTTGAATTTTGCTCTGCTGATATCGGAGGCAAAACTTGGTTCAATTGCAACGAGGGCTGAAGGTGGCTAAAAGCCACCCAGATTTCCTTCGACGGTAAAGCGTTTGAGCACCCGGCACTTCGATATCGAGTATACAGTTCGTACTTTTCACACGTTCTTGTTTCCCAATATCTGGAAAGTAAGGTAGGGTTTCTCTTCACCAGCACGGTGAGAGGTCAGCTATTCAGGAAACATTGCAATAATATGCGTGAACAATGTGTGGTGTATGAAATCACTAGCCTAGTTGAGGTAAAGTGAAACACAGTCATAGACTGCATGTGGGCTAATTTACTGTCAGGTTGTCCGGGCCTAGACAGATATGATAAAAATGTAAAAATACGTTTTTTTTGTTTTTTAAAGTTTTTTATTAGACAA
>JACCGJ010008174.1:0-12453 GCA_013407085.1 Atriophallophorus winterbourni
GGTTCACCCGGGATAGATAATCTACACTCGAACATTTTGTGTAATTTGTCTTTTGAATCGGCCATACCGAAGTCTGACATGTCTACGATGATGTTCGAGCAGAACTTTGTGCCAGAAACTTGGAAAACTGCTCTGAATAGTCCCATCTACAAGAGTGGCGAGAGTAAAAATCCTTTAAACTATCATTCGATAGCTTCGTTACGAGTGCCATCGAAAGTAATGGAGTCCATCATAGCCTTTCGGAATCACTTCAAAATTATTAGTTTAATCTCCGAGGCACAGCATGGATTCATGAAAAATGATCTTGCCTGACAAACTTGCTATTAGCAAAAGAAGCTTGGTCTGAGCTACTTGATGACGGCAAATCCGTGGACGTGATTTATATCGATTTCTCAAAACCTTTCGAAAGTGTCAACCACGAAATACATTCGTCGAAACTACTCAACTACGGAGTACAAGGTAAACTCCATGCATGTATTAAATAATGGTTCATATCCCGTGAGATGTACGTAAGAGTCAAAAATGAACTATCCGAGTCGATTGAAGTTGCCCGTGGTGTCCCACGAGGATCAGTCCTCGGAAAGATTTTTTTATATATAAACGACTTGCTTACCATAGTGCAGTCGTCTGTGCTTATTTTCGCTGATTACACAAAGCTTCGGCGCAAGATAAACTCAGCAGCCGACACGCAGAACCTGCAAGGATCTCGATATGATTTACACCTGGTCCCTAGACAACGAAATGCCACTGAATTCTTCGAAATGCAGCCTACTGTCGCTTAACAGCTCGTTGAACAAGAGATATAATCTAGGTCATACTGGTATTAAACCCGCCTCCCAGAAAAAGATTTAGACGTGATTATTAAATCTGACTTAGGAAACTCAATGCAAAGTCGAGTCGCTGCCAGCAAAGCCGAGAGCAACTTTAGTCTCCTTAGAAGAGTACTAGGTTGGTTTCACCCCAACATTGTCTGCAAATTGATTTCAACCTATATCCGTCCTAATATCGAATATGCTATACCAGCATGTTATCCTTGGTTGAAAATGATACTCAGCTATTGGTAACTCCATAGCGCAAAGCGACAGATCTGGTCCTGGGACTTTCTAATTATCCATACAAAATTAGACATAAAAAAATTGGAATTTGCATTTTACTCAATACAGACGGAAACGAGGAGTACTAATCTTGATTTGGATAGTGATTAATCAAACAAATCATCCTTGCAGTCGTTCGTTTCATCTTTTCAGTAGCACACATGTGCACGGTCACCAACCTTAACATTGCCAACAACATAGCCGCAAATATGCATTTTCCTTTTTTTAATTTGCAGTTGTGGACCAGTTAAACTACTCATGTGCTACAATCTGGAACCATTGACGTTTTCAAGAAATCACTAGATGTCCACATGGACAAGTATGTTTTTTACGTTTGAGAATAATCTCTAACAATATTTTGATTTTTTACCATACGACCAGATGTACATTTTTGTGGGTCTTGTAAAGCATAGCTTTTTACCCGCATATCATTTTTTAATAAATCTTTCAATAAAGTTATCCGCAGCAAGTGCACCTTTCTCTAAAGAGAAAAGAAGGGGATTTATGAAAGTTGTTTGATAGATGTACCCAATTTGGTGTCGAAAAGATTTCTTGCTCACATTAGAAGTAGAAGAAGCTTCTCAACGGCACGAACCACTGACCGTGATCTTCAGTTTATCCCTGAGCTGTGGTGAGTTATCACAATTTTGGATGTATGGCATTGTCAACGCAATGTATAAGAACTGTGAAAACAGTGATCCGGCTAACTACCGCCTTGTCACCCACACTTCGGTAATGGAAAAGAATCTGAAACGACTGCGAAAAATACAGATAGAAGATTTCAATTTACAACCAGTCAGTTAACATTTGCTCGGCATGGTTCAACGTAAAGGAGGTCATTCGCATCAATTCTCATCACTGCTCGCGAGCACAAAAATGCTGAGCATCATCTGGATCACTCGATAATCACTGCCTTCATTAGTTTCAGTAAGGTTTTTCGACCGTGCACCATTCAGACGTGCATGTCTCAAGATCCGTGCTCTTGATGTAATGATATCTGTTCTAAATTAGAATATTATCTTTCTTCCTGACCGCTATGAACAGCTTGAGGTCAATGGAGTTAAATCACAGACTACAAGTCCAACTTCCGTTGTTCCACAGGGATCAGTTTTCGACCATAACTTTTCAAAGCATTTGTCAATGACCTCATAGACTAATTAAATCTGCATTGCTTACATGTTCCGATGATTTGAATGATTGGTGTAACGTAAGCTCTTCTGCTAACATTATAGATTTTCAAAACGAATTGGACATATTACTTGATTGGACGGTAAAGTTACATTTTCCTGTAAACCGACAAAAATGCGCAGCAACGCTTTTAGGACCAAGCACACCTGGAGGTACGTACTTTCTTGGGGATCATCAACTGAAATGTGTTGATATTGTACATGACGTAGGTACAATTATGACACGCTCGCTTAAATCAAAGAAGAATACGAACAGAAAAGCTGCGGCCGCTAATTGCACATGTTGGGCTATTACTCGGCCGTTTTCGGCGATTACATCACAAATGTTTTGCATTTTTTATCCTACTTATGTTAGAACACATTTGGTGTATGGTTTGACAGTAACCTTTCCACGAACTAAGGTAGAAAGTGACCCGCTAGATAAAGTAAAACTACGGGCGGCAAACATAGTACGAGGATTTAAATTAATTTGTTTTGTGGAAAGATTTCCACGCCTCGACCTCATGTCCCTCAGTATTTGGCGCGTGCGCTCCGACAATCTGCCCAATCATCGTATATTAGTGGGAGCGTATGGTGACGAACTGCGCGAGTTTTTCTTTCTCATAGAGATCTCAGGAACCCGTGGCAATGCTCTTAATTTCCAAAAGCTGAAAAACTCTTCATTTGAAACAAATATTCATGCTAACAACAAGAATTGTTAACTTGTGTAACGCGCTTACCGAAGAGGATACTGCAGCAATAACTGGAAACCAGTTCCAGCAACTAGTGTATATCAATGGGCAGAATTTCTACAACTAAAGTTCTCCTAGACTATGTTGCTGATAGAATGTGATGCGGCTCAGACGGGCTTGACCCTCTGTCTTCTAACAAGAAGGAGACCTTGATTGTATTTCCCACGCTCCGATGAATATCATTACGAATTTTTGCTATTCCTTGAATTTGCAGTAAAATAGAATAACTATTTTACTATATTATTGAAAGTTTTCTGATTAATTATGCCAGTAATAAAATCAGCCTGTATTTTTCTACTGAACTATCATTACTCACATTTTACCGATAGATATGAGATCAAAAAATACCTGCCTCAACGGAAAATGTGGCAAAATGGTGGCTATGGGCATCGAGTGCACAGCTTGCAAGCGTTAGGCTCACCCTAGCTGCTCAGGCATACATAAATCTCACTACGGGATTTATGCAAAATACCGCTGATTGCAGTGGTATTGTTCCGGCTGTCACGAGGCTGCCACTGACGACGCTTGCCAAAAGCCAAGGAATAGAGTGACGTCGCGAAGCTCGTCAGATTTTGCAGCCGCCCAATCGTATGCATCTGTGGTGAGAGCAAATATAAGTTCTGAGACTACAGCAGGCAACGCTATAGCGCACAAATCTAGCCGGCTGCAATGTCCTTCCAAGCAAGCTACCTCTCCTAAGGTGGTAAATAGAGCCAGGACTTCAAAAAAGCGTGCTATCAAAAAGGCGGAAAAAGGGCATCCCCTGATAATGTAGACGTAGCTATCCAGTTACCTAGTCCTTCAAAGCAAGCTTCCTCTCCGAAGGTCGTAAACGTAGCCCAAACTCCGAAAAAAACGTACCAAGCAAGGTAAAGCCCATACTCAACGGAAGAAACATGGAAATGTTGCTGGCTCACCCGACCTGGATAAAATTATCCAGGAATTAAACGGTTTGCGTAAGCAAGTTGAGTCACTAAACGGCACTTCTTATTATTCTTCAAAATCTAGAACCCGAAATGTTCTAGTTTTTAATCGAGCGGAGCTTTTTATTAGGGAATCGAAAAGTCGAAGAGATTTTGATCGCAGATGTATTAGCGATCTTATCCGGATGGTAGGTCTGAAGCCTTCTACTCCCACGGTGCGAGTTCACCGTGTTGGGAGATGGAAGATGGATAACCGCCCTAGGCCAATACTGGTAGAATTCAAGTACCAAGCGGATCGGGATGCGTTATTGTCTAGGGCTGAATACATCGCCACAACAACTCTAGACAAGCTTCAGGTTAAGCCAGACAACCCTCCATCTCATATTAGACAAAACCCTCCCGCTCCACATAGGAGAAACTTCGCTTTAAGGACATCTGCTATCCGTAGGACTGATGCAAACCGTAGCGCTAGTGAATCCGTTCAGATCTTACCGAAAAGCTCAACGCTACGAGTCTGGCTGTCCGGATTAGACGACGTTGACGCGCTTATCGAAAATGAAGATGGGAGCCAAGCAAATTTCTCTAGTTGTTGCTCTTCGATAGAGGCGGCCTCAATCTTCAGTCAACGGTCCGTAACATCCATGCAAGAGGTTGTTGAACCAGATACTCCTGCTTTGAGTAGCACGCCAAAAAACGTGCACCTCCCTCGGGTGCTTCGACCGAGGGCCAATCAGGGTTAGTTTCAGAAGCACGCAAAACCAGCGCCCCAGTGCTGTACGCTAATGTGTGCAGCATAAGGAATAAGTGGGCTGACATATCTCTTCGTGTGGCTGAGTTGCACCCCCGAGTTATAGCGCTTTCTGAGACATGGCTGTCCGCGCTTGACGATGTGCCAACAAACATCAGCGAGCAATATCTCGTCATTAGATGCGATAGACCTGGCGACAGGAGAGGCGGTGGCGTTGCACTCCTCCTAGAGTATGGCTTGCACAATACAGAAACGGGTATATCCCTAACCAGTGAAAACGTCCAAGTTGTTACGAGTATCCTGACTTGCTACAAGTCAGCCCTCGCAATTGCTTGTGTCTACGTCACACCCAGTGCAGCCCAGCAGGAGATTACACAGCTGATTGAGACGCTGGACAGGTTGTTTCAATCAGCTCCCAGCGTACTCATCTTAGGTGATTTCAACCTCCCGGACATAAATTGGGCCGTCTCTGTAGGTTTAGTCACCAAGCAATCCGAAATGTTTCTCGAATGGCTCCATGATCATGCGCTGCATCAACATGTGAGTGATCCTACGAGGTTTCGTAATGGATGTACTCCATCCACTCTCGACCTAGTATTGTCGTCCCAGCCCGAAGCAGTTAGATTCTTAAAATACCTACCACCACTCGGCAAAAGCGATCACGTAATGATAAGCTTCGAAGCGGTACTGCGGTTTAACAAACCTACTGCTCGCCCTAGACGAAATTTTAGGCTTGTAGACTGGGATTTTCTTCTACAGACTTCAAAATCTTTCTTTCAGTTCTCTAACGATTTTAATGTAAGTGAAAACTGTGATAGAATTTGTAAGTATCTTAAGGAGTTACAAGACAAGCACGCTCCGCTGCAAGTCGTGAAAAAGCATCATAGGCCGCCCTGGTGGACTCCTCGAGTTCGTCGGTCTACCAGTAAGCGAGATCGTTTATGGCGGCAATATAAGCTATCTCTTACTTCTGGTTCTTGGGTCCGATACAAAACCACTCGGAACTCTTGCGTTAAAATACAGCGTTTGCTCAAACAGGAGTTTGAGTTATCCTTAGCTAGGGATGCTAAATCCAATCCCAAAAGATTTTATAGCTACGCTCAATCGAAAGGAAAAACCAGGGAAAACATTGGAGATTTAAATCTGGAGGACGGAAAATTAGCCGATACCGACCTGTCTAAGGCGAGTGCCTTCTCTAGGTTCTTCAGTGGCGTTCAGAGACGTGATAATTCTTCTATTGCTCCGTCTAGCTCGTTTAATCTACTACCTGGCGCTCATGCACTAGATGAGTTGTCCTTCATGGAATCCGAGGTGTATGAAGCACTTATCCATGTTCGCGTCAACAAAGCTGAGGGACCAGACGGTATCCACTCGATTATGATAAAGAATCTTGCCCCAGTGCTTACAGAACCCTTATGCAAGCTCTTCAATTCATGCTTGAACATGGGAGTGGTTCCTAGTGAGTGGAAAGAAGCTATAATCGTGCCAATACACAAGGGTGGTTGCAGCTCAACTGTTGGTAACTATAGACCTGTCAGCCTGACTAGCATCGTCTCGAAAGTAATGGGAAAACTGCTGCGTGACAAAATCTGTCGGCATCATTGTCGGCATTCTCTACTGAGTGTAACTCAGCATGGATTTCTTAAGGGTAGATCCTGCCTGACAAACCTTCTTAGTTTTCTCAATACTGCCACTAAAAGGATGGATGAAGGAAAGCCTGTCGAAGCCCTCTACCTAGACTTCAGCAAGGCTTTTGATTCCGTAAACCACCGCCTTCTAGAGATTAAGCTAGCAGCAAAAGGCATTCGGGGTAGTCTACGTGCTTGGATAAAGGCCTTCCTAACCGGTAGGACATTCCGAGTTAGGGTAGGATCTACGCTGTCGAATGAAACCGACGTGATCAGTGGTGTACCCCAAGGTTCGGTACTCGGTCCTCTTCTATTCCTTATTTTCATCGATGACTTGTCCTCTGCATTGAAGTGCCCATGCTTCATTTTTGCGGATGATGTTAAATTCATCGGATCAACGGACGAAGATACCTTGATGCACGACCTTGAACGGGTCATAAACTGGTCACATCAGTGGGACCTCCCACTTAACCTTAATAAGAGCCAACTCTTGTCAGCACTGGATGATAAGATTTCAGTTCAGGTGTCGGGCAATTCTCTCACTGTTAGCGCCACACAGCGTGTTAAGCATTTAGGAGTACTAGTTAGGACTGACTTCAAATGGGAGGTCCAATGCGTCGCTGCAGCTCAACGTGCTCGCAAAGTTATCTTTCGATTGAGATCCGTGTTATCCAGCAGAAGACCCGAGGTATTCCTGCCGCTGTACAAGGCATTAGTTCGGCCGCATTCAGAATATTGTGTCCAGGCGTGGTGCCCTTACTACAAGAAGGACATCGTTCGACTCGAAAGCGTACAGCGTCTCGCAACTCGCATGATTGAGGGTCAGCGAGGGAAACCTTACGCTGCACGCCTAAATTCCCTAGATCTTTTTTCACTTACGCACCGTCGTTTGAGAGGTGACTTAATTGAAACCTTTAAGATCTTGAAGGGGTTAAGTGGCGTTAGCATGACCGACTTCTTTGCCTTAAGTCCTGAGCTGGGCACCCGGGGCCATTCACTCAAACTTGCTAAGGAGCGATGTAGACTAGACTCCATGAAAAACTTTTTCAGCCTCAGGGTGGTAAATTTATAGAACCGGCTTTCAGAAGAACTTATATCCTGCAGTTCTGTCGCAGGTTTTAAGCAGGGTTTGGAACGCATCTTGGGTAAGCTTTTTCCTGAATTCTCCCCCTAATTTTTATGCAAGATTAGGTTGTTCACCATTTTTATTGTTGTTTGGTAAGTAAGTAAATGCTTAAGTTCTGTTTGTTTAATACACAACTCTTCTTTAGCTGACCTCTCACCGTACTGGTGAAGAGAAATGTATTCTTATCTTTCCAGCATCATTCATTACGTGGTGCTTCCTAAATACAACCCGGATAATCCCTTGGCATCGCGATCGTCGAGGTTATCCAAATCACAATAAGAATAAACGCTTTGGCAGTGGTGGTTGCTTCTCTGCAGCTTTCCACCGAAAAAAATTATGGACGCTTGATTGGCTCGTTCGCCACTGACTGTCCTGTGCAACTGAACTGAACTGAACTACTGTAGCGTATCTCGATTGGATGCACTCCAGTGCGCTTCATCAGCACGTAATTGAGAAAACTAGGTACAGAGATGGACATTCACCATCTACACTAGACCTACTTTTGTCTCAAGGTCCTAAAGATGTTCAAAACCTCTCTTATGAATCACCTTTAGGGAAAAGTGACCATGTCACCATAATATTCCAGGCAATTCTCTTTTTTCATAAGCCACCAGTCAAATACAGGCGTAATCTAAATCGAGTTGACTGGAATGCTGTACGGCTTTCCGCTTTACGATGTGACTGGTTCTCTGAAACCAATGACATCGAAAGTGAATGGTCGGTTATTAAGCGCAATATTTTAAGTCTTCAAGACCTTCACTGTCCTTTCCGACCTATACGGCTAAAGAACAAGCCACCTTGGTGGACTCCTGCGGTGCGACGCAACATTATTAGGCGCGACAGACACTGGCGGAGATACACAGCCTTGCAAACCTATAGAAATTGGTCGTGCTATAAGGCTTCGAGGAACAACACAGTAAAGCTACAACGGAAGCTTAAGCGATGCTACGAAACTTACCTGGCGAAGTCTGCTAAAAAGTACCCTAAGAAGTAATATAGCTATGTTCAGTCTAAGGGTAAGACAAGGGAGCACATAGGTACCCTAATATTAGACAATGGCCAGAAAGCCAATTCTGACCCCGAAAAGGCAGCAGCTTTGCTGGATTATTTTCGAAGCGTACATAGAATGGATGGCGGGGATGCGATTCACTCAGTCCCAACTCTTAATACGGAAATGGGTGCATCACTAAGCGAAGTAGTTTTTTGCACGGATGATGTCGCACGTGTCCTAAAGAATCTAGACGGAAATAAATCCGCCGGACCTGGACGATGTGCATCCTAAAATTGTAAAGGAAATATCTACGGTACTAGCAGGGCCTCTATGTGAGTTATATAACGAATCGTTCTGCAAAGGCATCCTACCAGATGACTGGAAGAAAGCCATTGTCGTACCCATTCCAAAGGGAGGTTGCGCAAACATAGTTAAGAATTTCCGACCGGTAAGCTTGACTAGTGTTTTATGAAAAACCTTGGAGAGACTAATCAGGGATCGATTGTGCAGTCACCTCGTGCACAATTCATCATTAAGCACGGTTCAACATGGCTTTCTTAAAGGAAGGTCGTGTCTCTCAAATCTTTTATGCTTTTTAGATCGAGTTTCTAAGACACTGGATGAAGGCGGACGGGAAGAGGTCTTTTACTTAGACTTCAGTAAGGCGTTCGACTCGGTTAGTCACAGGTTCCTAGGGATGAAGCTCTCGGCCAAAGGCATATCTGGTAAGCTTCACGACTGGATAACCAGTTTTCTTCGTGATAGATCCTTCCAGGTCCGTGTAGGCGATACTACCTCTGAATTCGCAACAGTTACCAGTGGAGTCCCACAAGGTTCAGTATTAGACCCAATACTCTTTCTGATCTTCATCGATGATCTGGCATCGCAGTTGTCATGTCCCTGCTACATGTTTGCTGATGATGTCAAATTCACCGGATCCAGTGATCACGGTGATTTGTTGAGAGATATTGAAAAGGTCATTAAATGGTCGCAGGATTGGAATCTTCCTCTGAACTATAGTAAATGTCATCTGTTGTCTGCAGCAGTCGACAGAATTACAGTAACTGAGAATAACGGTAGGATCGACTTTCAATCTATTCAGAGGATTAAGGATTTGGGTATAGTCGTAACAGCGGACTTCAAATGGGCTGCGCAGTGTGCCACCGCTGCACAACGAGCTAGAGGAGAACTCTTTAGGCTTGAATCCGTTCTGACATGTAGAACGCCGGAAGTGTTTATCCCTTTATATACGGCGATTGTCAGGCCGCATTTAGAATACTGCGTGCAAGCCTGGAGTCCCTTCTTTCAAAAGGACATATTACTATTAGAAAGAGTCCAACGACTGGCTACCAAAATGGTTGAAGGTATGTTTGGGAAACCCTACGAAGAACGTCTAATTTCTTTAGGTCTCTTCTCCCTTCGGCGTCGACGTCTACGGGGTGACCTCATAGAAACTTTCAAAATCCTGAAAGGCTTAGGCGACGAGGGCTGTCAAATCCTGTTCTCTCGAGCAATCAACCCCTCAACTAGAGGACACACATTGAAGCTCGCGAAAAACCACAGCCGTCTGAATCTTAGGCAACACTTTTTCAGTGAAAGAGTGGTAAGCTTCTGGAACAAGCTGCCTGAGGAACTAATAGCTTGCACATCAATAGGTGCATTCAAAAGAGGTTTAGATGCCTTGTGGCTTGGGCTTTTCCCAGACTTTTTCCCGTGAATATGCAGGTTGTCTGTCGTCAGAATTGTCCATTTTTTGTTCATTTTGAAATTATAGGGTCTTGACCACAATTTTTGAAAAAAACAAAAAAAATCCTGTTATATAATGCCTCGTTTTAAATGTCATGTTTTAAATGTACGCACCAATTTTCCATAGCTAACCTCTCACCGGCTTGGTGAAGAGAAACCCTTTCGTTTTTCTCAGTCGCAGCTACAAATTCTGGGACCAAAGGACGGCCTGGAAAACATCGGACGTACCTTCGCATACGACGAGAATACCAGAGGAAAATGAACCAACTTTGGCAATGGTGGGCGCTCCTTTGAAGCTTTCCACAGACGGAAATTCTGGACGCTCGATTGGCTTATCCCTTGGCGGCGCGATCGTCGAGGATATCCAAATCACAATAAGAAAAAACGCTCCAGCAGTGGTGGTTGCTTCTCTGCAGCTTTCCACCGAAAGAAATTCTGGACGCTCGATTGGCTCGTTAGCCACATACTATCCTGTGCAAACTGAACTGAACTGAACTGAAGATCAAGGTTGTTTTCGTCAGGAAAATTTAAAACTATTAATTTTTGCAATTGAATGTCGTGGTTTTTTATTTTCTTTTTGTTCAGGAATGAAAGCAGAAGAAATAATTCCAAATTTAAGCTCCTTCAAAACATGGTCCATGAGTAGATTTTGCTGATAAGGCAATCGTGGCTGCGATAAAACCGCTTGGAACACTAAATTACAGTTCAGTTTGCAGAAAAGGCCATTATAGTCAATAATTTATTTTGGTAAAAATAGCTGCAAGCTCAAAAATAACCACAGGATATTGTACATAATGGGTCGAAATTAAAAGTGATTGTTATGAACGGGGATAATGGGTGCGTTCTTGGACAGTTCGTGTAACTAGGAACCCTAAGTCACCACATATTGGGAACCCAGGCTCTATTTCCCCTCTCATATCTGTCTAGGCCTGGGCAACCTGACAGTATCTTAGCCCATGTGCAGTCTCTAACTGTGCGGCACTTTGCCTGCATCAGGCTTGTGTTTTGATAATAACATACATACCCAGACTCTTGCGTATCACATTGAAATCTGTGGCAGATGCTGAATCTGTATTGCTTTCAGCGTACGCGCTACGGAACGTTTCACCTATTCGCATATTCCCCGACGTTTCAATACAATACAATACAATTATATTTAGAGCAGAAGGAGTACAAAAGTTCCATTTAAGCTCTTTCTTGAACCGGCATAACTACCAACGCCTCGGGTATCCTGGGGGGTGGATTCGTTTCTCAAAGCAGTCGTCTTTGGCGAACCAGAGAAATTGATCGGTGCTGTTCTTGAACAGAGATAGACTTGGCGCTTCAACAACCTTGGCCGGAAGTGAGTTCCAAGTGCCGACAACACGTTGTGAAAATCTGTACCAGTGCGACAGACGATTCATCCGTTGGACGAGCAACCGAAATTTGTGGCCCTTTGTGCGATGGTCAGAGATAACTACAAAAAGCGATCTGAGGCCAGGAAGCTCGTTCCGGCAAACAATCCGATAGAGGAGTATCATGTCACCACGAACCCTGCGGATAAAAACTACGATTGGAGGCTGGATAACGACCGGCGTTCCGGAACTAAACGACCTAGAAGATAACAAAAATGCAACTCACGACTGCGAACAATGGTGATTCATCCAGCAACAAATCAAAGTTAATTCAACGTTGACTACTGAAACGCATTTTCGGACGTTTTTCACCACAATCACTCGCGAAATTACTAAACACTTACATACATCCTGTCGTTGACTACGCTGCACAAGCTAGGACGCCATGGATGGAAAAGAACATCTCGCTCCTCAAACGAATTTATCACAAGGCAACCAAAATGGTTACCGGATTGAATAATTTACCCTTTGAGCAGCGACTGACCAGACTTGGACTGTGCACCCTCGAGCGCAGGCGTATCCTACACGAGCTCACTCTGACATATCGAATCATCTACGCGAAATCCCACCCTATCAAACACCTCTTCAAGTTTGGTTCTTGGGCCCACACGCAGCCACCCTTTGACCCTTCAAATCCCACACTCACGATTGAATTGTCGTCGTCACTTCTTCGCTGTTCGTGTATGCTTCTTATGGAATAGCTTGCCGACAGATATTGTTACCTCAGCGAACGAGCACATCTTTAAACAAAGGTTACGAAACCTTATGTTGAGAACTACTGCGTTGGCCCCTACATATTGATGTCTATATATTTTTTAACGCACGGAACTACCGTCCATCCAAAGATTCTTTTCCCTCAGTCTGTGTCGCCATTAAGGATTATTT
>JACCGJ010008175.1:0-18209 GCA_013407085.1 Atriophallophorus winterbourni
GCTTTATTTGAAGCGAAACTTGACGATTGTATGCCAAATAACCCTGATATTGCATCTTCCTATTAAAAATTTAATATTTGCGCCTTCTCAGCCATCGGGGTAGATTCATACACACAACCCGTTACGGAATTTTTGAGTAGAATTTCCTCCTGAAACAGAAACTTTGTCAAGCCAATGTTGTTGGGCACAATATGAAAGATGACCAAAGGCACATCACCCACCAAATCACTTCGTTTTTACGGCTAAGCACGGCGTAATAACATAGCAGAGACTCACTTCACGTAGGCATCACCAGAATCCATGGCAAATTAGCTCAATACGGTGTGTACTCACATAAATCTGATTGAACTGACCAAGGTTAGTTGACACTATGGCTCACATATTTTTAAGTGCAGAACTAATGAGGTTAAGGGTAAACAATGTTTAGAGAAACAAAATTGAGTAAACGATTGAAAATTGGCTACTTACGTTTGCATCACTAATAAGCGCCAGATTGCTGTGCTCATAGCCACATCCACCTCATTGACCGCATTTTGAACTGTCTTATCAATTCTGACAGTTTCAGGTTGTTAGCGCTTGCTATACGATTTAATACAGTATTTTTTCACATCGACAATCTCTAAATTAACGCTATCACCTTGAGCTAATACACGTTCTACCAAATCCGAACCACGAAAGATGGATTGCTATACCCTTTTTATTCGCTCTCGCTGTTCCCTGATTCTGGTGTTATGTTCGCTGGCAGTCTGTCCTATGTAAACACTAGGCAACATTTACATTGGATTTTATAGATGCTATTCATGACGCTTGACAAATGTGTCTTATCTTCAAGATGCACGAGAGGCGAACAGATAGTTTCATCTTCTTTATACATCAAATGTATGGACGGCTGGTTCTTGTTTCTAATTATTGTGCCTTTTTACATAGTGTGTACAAACTGTTTTTCGCCAATTCTTTTCCCATTTCACCGATTTGGATTTTTCACAAAACATTTTGGATGCCCATGGTATATTAGGAATTTGGTAGCTGTATTATGAATCAGTTTCCATTGTTTTTCGTCACTGTATAGGTTTTTTATCGTTTGTAAAATGGGTCGAGCTATGAACCGAGGCATTTGTTTTAAAAGCAAATCTTCATCCAAAACCTGTTCTAAACGATTGCATACAAATTTCTTTCCATTATGACTACAATATCGATCCCATACACTTTCCAATCAGTTGTTACCGTTTAGTATTTGTTGCTACTAACGAGATAAAAAAACTAAGACTCACTTTGTTCCTGTTCAAAACGATTTCATCTGTTTTATCAAAGATTGGGCGAACTTTCCCAACCCAAATTATACAATTCTTTCAGTTAAACATTTCGCATTCCTCACAACACTTTTACGAATGCACAAGTTTCCCTTTCCGAATACAATTGGAAAACCAGCTGCACAATTCTTGCCAACCGACCGAGCCCTGAGGCCTTTTTGACGCAGCAGGTGTTCCTAATGGTTATCCCAAACGCTATTCCAGTCATCACGTGAGCAAACCGCACTAGAGAGTCATCATCAGTGATAAAGGGTCATCCCGGGGAATAAGTTAACCACGAATTTAATTTGGTTTGCCGGTAATCCTTGGGCTTGCAATCCTCGCGTACGCCGATGTTGGTTACCGGGAGATAAATTAATTATCTGGTTTAGTAAACAAACAAAAGTTTTGGCGATTCTTGGACCAATAAAATGTGTGTTGTTATGCATTTCCGGTTCGATGCGGTAAATCAAGAACAACACGCTATAAAGTGCTTGCACTTGTGGAGGAAAAAATGTTCGAAATCGCCAGCAATTTAACAACATTATTAAGAAGCATTAGGAAGAATGAAAACTTAAATTAGCAATCAAAATTTCGCCTTAATTTCGTTCTCTGAATTGAACACACGCAGTGCAATTATGAAGTGACTCACACAAGAATGCATTTAAAGCATATCGATTGTAGGTGCTCTGAGTTCAGAATAAAAGTAAGGTTATTAAACTTTCGCATTTGCATGCTTTTCACTCACACACAATCAACGGCCATTCTTGTGCTGTTGCACTTATCATGTAGGGATTCGGATGCTTTTGAACAGTGGAAGATTGGTAAATAAGTTGCGCTTGTAAGCCACAGTTGAATAATGTTGGTACGATCAACATGTTCAATGACATATCTCGCACACAAATTGATGGTTTTAACTAATAGTCATGCAACGCCGTAACACACCACCGATTTGGTGCTTTTTGCACTGATCAAGTAAAGATCAGGATCCAGATGCCTTTAAATAGTGGAAGATTGTTAAACAAGTTGCGCTTGTGAGCTATTGTTGAATAAGCTTGGTACGACCAACCTGTTCAAACACATGTCTCACACACATGTAGATAGGTTTAACCACTGGTTATCCATCAACGTCACATACACACATACGGTATGTTTCCTGTTGTTTGCACTGATTTGTTAGAGATAGTACAATCAGGATCCGCTTGCCGAGTAATCTCTGTTCAGAGCGATCATATATCATGAGTCTGTTCAATTTTTAATCAGTTGATTATTGATTAAGGTTTACTATTTTAAATTTATACAAGGGTTGATCTACATGGATGTACATCACAAATGATTCAAAATTAACCATAGAAAAAGCATTCAACTTTAAAATCATCACAGATTCGAAATATAAGTATGCAATTTGATACCTATACATTATACAAATCGGTCCTCATAAATTTTGTAACGCGGAAAATGATTTGCCCGAAGTGTGTTGCTCACATTCCCTGCACTTACACACCAATACCTGTTTCTGACTATTTTGGTTCATCAATTTGAGACAGTAAGATTATGTTCAGTAAGCCTTGAAACAGTGGTAAAGTGGTGAACAAAGTTATACTTGATTGCCACTGTTAAATAGGGTTCGTACAACGAACCACGGTGTTCAAACACAGAATCGCATAGTGATTCCTGGTCTAGCACTCAAGGCGCTTTTGGATGACCAAAGTAATGTGTTGCTCACATCCCCTGCATTTATTCACAACTTCCGGTTTCTGGCTATTTGCCGTCATCAGGTGAATGCAGTAAGATTAGATTCAGTGACATTCAAGTATAACTTTGTGTACCAATTATCAACTGATTTCTCAGTATTTTTAGGCAATATCAACTTGAGTTATGATAAAATCTTCAAGTTTAGCTTTAAATAAAACTAAATTATTGGAATTTGCAAAATAGGCCTTCAGTGAATTCCAAAGAAATCACATACACAACAAATAAAAATACCTGCGACATTTCTGTTTGGAATGTAAGATGTGTACATTACAATCACGATATCGGATGCGTAATACGTTATCCGGTGTGTTTAAAATTTAACGGCATTGATGCCTTCCCCCTTGCATTAATGCGTGTCCAGAAGTTACTACTCAGGCGCGTGAACCGCATCGCAAAAGTAGATATTTTCATCGACTATAAGGAATAAAGAACCCGGATTAGAAATAATCTCTCTTAAAAGGTTATTAGAAAAACCCAGATATCAGCACCGGTTTCTCGGCTCGCTTTACCTCGTTTTGAAAGCTGAACGTCTTAACCCCTATTTTTAATTGTACTTATGATGTTTTAGCCTAAGATTTCAAACTGAGTTATTCAGAACTCGTAGTTCATATAGCGTAAAGTCAATGATTAGAAATGTCATATCTTCATCACAAGTTATGGGTGTGTTCATGTGTCTTTTTGTAGTGAAATTCGCATAGATTAGACGGTAAATAATACTTATTTCTCTTATATCAGCACGATACGGTCAGCCATCGCATTTAAACGCACGCTTTTATTTGAATAGTTTGAAAAAGCAATTTTACAAAATGTACTTTTACGTTCATCTATGAATCTGTTCTAGTTCAATGCATCTAGCATTATCTTTGTTCGCAACATCATTTAGTTTTTTGTGGACGTATGTTTATTCTTCTAAATTGACCGCCACTCATACGTATCTTTCAAACAAATCTCACTATGATAAAACTGCTAATTTACCATTTGATGTACCTTTAAAGTGAAATACGTTTAACCGAAAGTAACAGATGTGTAAAGCCACTCAGAATTTCGTTTTCATTGATTTCCCTCCTTCTCCTGATTAATGTACAGAGTTAATTAATGAACGCCATTGTGTGCCGAGCGCATGTGAATCACGCAAACAATTAACCCGCCAATTAAGTCAAATTTAGTTTTACTCGTCCACAGCTGTACCGAGACCCGTCACTCCTTGGTAGATACGCCAAGCGAAGTCCGACTTGTTACAAATTATTTGTTCGAACCTCTTGCACAATGTGATTGCGCAGGTGATGATGAAGCCCGGGGCATTGAGCCACATTTTAAAGCGAGTTGTTTGCCTGGATTGGGTGTAAATTTGGGACAGGAATCCCGGTGCCGGAAACACAACAAATGGAACAACTTGGAATTCGGAACACTTGTTATTTCACCGAATAAACGATTCGAGAGCGGGAACCAAATAGTCCCACTGCAATTTATATACAAAACGTTGGAAATTCTGTTCTATCAAGTTATAAATATAGAACTATTCAACCAAACTTGCATTTTGAATTTATCTTCTGACTCTAATGATTCAATCCATCTTCAAATTCAGGGATCTTGAAAAATAATCAAAATACGTAACAATCTAGCGTTATTTCGTTTGAATATATACTTAGAATAACATTTTTTCAATAAAGCTCATTTGCATGCACTTCAATCGCACACACACCACGACCAGTTTAATGATGCTTGCACTCATCAGGTAGTGACAGTAGGTATAGGACCCGCGTGCGCTTGAAATATGTTGCGCTAGTAAGCCACTGCCGGAAAAGTTAGGCGCGACTAATCTGCGCGATTAATTACGTGACAAACATATGTAGATTATGTTAAACCCATGACCATGGAATAACCCGTATTTACATGCATATGCACACACTACACGACCGGTTTCCTTTCAGGTACGGAAAGGCCTAACGTCTTAGCAATTCTTCCACTGAATCAAGGCATGCACATGCTGAACGTCCTGTCCTTACCTGATGTGTGCGAACAGCACGAAACCGGTCGTTGGGTGTGTGTGAAGGAAATGCATGCAAATGAGCTTTTTGTTCATGGTCATGGGTTAAAACCCCGTCTACATGAATGTTAGCTCATGTGATTGGACAAGTTGGTAGTACAAACCCTAACCAACAGTGGCGTACAAGCGCGACTTGTTTACCATTATTCCTCTGTTTCAAGATTATGCGGATCTCGATACTACTGTCCCTACCTGATAAGTGCAAACAGCACGAAACCGGTCGTTTGGTGTGTTTATGTGTGACGGAATTGCATGTAAATACCGATTTGTTTCATGGTCATGGGTTTACCTCAATCTACATATGTTTGGGCGCATGGGATTGAACCGGTTAGTCGTACCAACCTTATTCAACAGTGGCATACAAGCCCAACTTGTTGACACTGTTTTCAGTTATTTTATAGAGCTTATTATTAATTCGTGTATTTGAACAAACATTTTATTGGTACTTAGAAAATAACCAGATCATCAAGAACTCAAATTTGCAAATTTAAAGTGAGAATATTTGGGGAAATTTTTCATGTTATATCAAAATGATTTCTCATGCAAGTTCAATCTCCTTCTAAAGCATCGTGAAAATTGTAATAAATGTACACTTTAAATATTGTGATCGACTTGTTAACATAATTCTCGCGCACTCCATACCGAATTAGGCAAATCTGAGTCTCATGTGTAACTTGTACACTCTTCGTGGTGTTTTTTAAACACTGTTCTGAATCTGAAATTTCGAAAACTTTCGAATAAAGTCTTGTCCTTATTCTTCTTCTTTTGCTACAACTAGATTAATATATATTAGACTGCCATCTGGAATGTGTTTTCCTTCAACAACTGGAAAAACATCATTGTCTTTTTTAGACACAAACACAAAAGAAAACATAAAAATCATTTTAAATTTTTCGTATTCTGTATTGTTATTCGATAATAAGGAAAAATACTCGTAGTTCAAATTTGGCGGACGATAAACTAAATAAAGAAGGATTGCATTTTATGCGGCTCTTGGGCTCATTTTTGTTGTAGTTGGCCTCCTTCGGTCGGTTACAATCATGGCTTTATGCTCCACACGGTTTCAATTCAGTACACATTTCGATTCGGGAGGAAGAAACTCTCCCGCAGTGTACACAGCGATAGGCAGTACTCGGTTACTCGATGTCACTGGCATGCTGACGACTTGTTCTGTGTTCAGTATTTGAGTCTATTATCTGCTTTTTCCCAGCTTGCCGCGAGCAGTGTAGAGAGATTTATTCTTTTAAAAGGGGTTTTATCTTTCTAAAAGGCTCTCCTCTTGATGAAATATCAAATATGCAAACATATTCTAGTACATTATTGGATGAATAAATTCACAAGCTTCATTCAAAATATTCGGAAATCCATCTCTATATTGATATCGAATACGTTACAAGGAAAGAGAATTTAGGACACGAAATTTCTACGAGAAATATATTTTATTCATTGTTTCATGATTACATCCTTAATTTGAAGATAACAATATGATACGTCTTGATTGAGTTGCAGTCAATGAGTAATATTTACCGTGTTCTTTGTAAAGTGGGGATTTTCAATGAGGATAATATTTATAAGTCAATCACCAAAAGTGTTGTTTAATAATCATTCAAGAAGCTGCTTTCGTAGGAGTTAGAACATGTGCAAGAAATAATTTTAATGCATACGGACACCTTACTGGCAGGAAAAGTATTCCCATTTGAATATCTGGGGAACCTTTCATTTCTGTAATTTTATTATCAAAATATAATATCCCTAAATGTTAGTTAAATAAATCAATAAGCATTAAACATAATGAATCCGAAAACATTAAAATATATAACGCTTGAGGGTCTATCGAGTTTAAGCTGCCAAACTATTATATGCATCTATTATTTCATCACTTTGAATTATTTCATCAAATCCATATATAATGTTTAATAATTAAATGCTAAATTTGTGATACGTTTTCTAGAAACGTCGTGCAAATCTCCAGTGAGTTCGAGAAATTCCCCAGTATTCTGCTGATTTTACCAAGATTGTGTTAGCTTAATAACGCGATGTATACTTTGTAGAACCAAAATTAAGTTTTTATGGTGAAAAATGCAATTGCTTTATATTGGATGATAGATATAATAAATAAAAAGGATGCAATCACAAGTTCATTGAGTTGTTTGGTTTGTGTGAGTTCATATGGGGTTAATATACAGGACCTATTTTGGAGTGATCTTTGATATAAGCATCCAGTTTAGATTTGAAAACATGAATGGCGGTGGCGTTCACAATATCTTGTGATAGTGAATTCCACAGAAAGCAAATACGCACCGAGAAGAAATGACGTCTACAATCGAGGCTTGAGTGTGGTATAACGAAACAACTTGAATGACACCGTGTATTCTTAAGGGAACTGACTTCTATCAAATCGCAGAGAGGGTGAATTTCCATTATTGATCTTAGTCTAAATATCATAAAAAGTATATCTTTAATTTTCAACAGATCTTTTAATCAACTTGTCAATAGCCCAAATCTGTTCCCCCTTGCAGCTCAATGGCCCGGATCGAACGTTTCTAGAAAAGCGCCCTGATTTAACGCAACCGCATTGCATCAATCAAAAAGATTCTTGCGCTTCGGTAAGTGTTGGCCAATTTAATATTTGCGATAATTTTTCAATTCAAGTTTTCATTTATTCACTAAATTTTTGGCTACTCTTTTCAAGCAATCGATACATAATTTGGTTATATTTTTTGCTGACATAAATTTATTACGAAAATATTCAAGGTGAACTGGTCAGAGATTGATTGAGCTAATCAATACAGTCATAAATTAGATGGAAATTTTGCATGCTCTTGAATTATTAGTTTCATATGATGATTGCATGGTTGTCACATTTCGATACAAACTAAAAATCAAACTTAGTGATTAAATATAATAGAAATGGAAAAGTGGAAATTTCGAATTTGGAGATGTATTCTAGGCCATAATTTTATATCAATTTTGAATTCCAATGGATTTTCTTTTTAACTCCTCACTGTATTTTGTTTGAGAATAAATAGACATTTAAATGCTCATTTAAATGCATTTCCTTCACACCCCACGACCGGTTTCGTGCTGTTTTTACTCTTCAGGTAGGTACAGTAAGATCAGGATCCACATGCGGTTGAAAATCAATAGATATTTACTTTAGAGGTGACCGTAAAACCTCCATTTCATGTAGATTTGAGAACGCCTATTGCATAAGCTAACGCGTCACAAACAAATAAAACCCACATATGCATACCTTTATATTTAACATATACACTCAACGACCGTTTTCTTGTTGTTTCAACGCATCGGGTAAGAAAAGTACAATCGGGTTCCATATCCTTTAAAATAGTGAAGAAACGGAAGGCAAATTTCGGAATTGTAATCCATTGTCCATAAATTTTCTCACGGCCAACCTGTTCAAGCACAATGCCCACACACATTCAAATGTGTGAAACCTATGGTCTAGAACAAATCTAAGTTATCCCATGCAGTTCCATCACGGACGGTTTCGTGTTGTTTGCAGTCATCAGGTATGCACAGTAGGATCACGATCAGCATGTATTGAAACAGTGGCGGATTGGTAAACTTATAAGCCATTGTTGGATAAAGAAGACACGAGCTCGTTTTCAATCACATGTGCCCAAATAAATGCAGATGGGGTTAAACCCATGTTCCTTAACAAAAATACTCATTTGCATGCATTTCCAACACACACACTTCGGCTGGTTTCATGCTATGTGCTCTTATCACGTAAAGCCAGTTGGTCAGCATACATGTGACATGAAACTGTACCGAATAGATAGACCACTTTGTGAACATATAATCCATTGCCTGAAAAGACTGTCACATGTTGGTTCTACGTGTAAAGGAGTTAATTCCAGGGTCTTGAACCCAACATCTGTATTTTCATGCATTGCCATCTCACACCATCCGGTCTAGGTGTGCTCGTGATTAATATGTGTGCTAATACGAATATTTTGTTTAGGCCCTTGGGTTTAACACATCTTCATGAGAGTGGCCACTTATGATAAAACACCTAAAACACATATACTAATGAGAAATAAATGGTGAAATATATTTTACTCTTAGGGAGGGAAATAATTAATAACTTCCATGACACGAACTCGTAATTGACCATAATTAATTTTCGAAACAAAAAAAAGACTACAAAACGAAGATTATATTATAGAGTGTAATATTAAGAACGCATTTCGATTCCATGTGCTGTGATGCTAACATCTCCATCCCTTACACACCACTACCGGTTTCTGAATGTTTGTCGTCATCAGATGGAGACAGCAAGATCAGGTTCAGTGAGTCGTGAAACAGTGGTAAAGTGGTCTTTGATAAGCGGGTCGAGCGCTTGACCATGAATCAATTTGTGATTCTGTATTTGAACATCGTGGTTCTTTGTAAGAACCCGATATAACAGTGGTATACAAGCATTTCGCTGTAGTTTTGTTGAAATGATCAAAAAATATCAGTCGTTAGTTGCTCATTTAAATACGAACGTGAGAATAAACGAGAATCAAATACACTTTTCGAAAACCTGATGTCGATATTAGCAAAGTAGTTCTGCGCGCTGATTAGCAAAGCAAAACACACAAAAATATTTACTGGACCTGCGAAGGTATATTTGCTACTGTGTTGACCGATACCAGTGAAAATATTTATGCTGTCTAAATCGAAATCGACAAAAAGGAATCACGCTAACAATTCATGACACATTATATTCTTGGTTCATGATTCTACTATAATGATGTCTCCATTAATATGAAAGCTCATCACACACCCCACGACCGGTTTCGTGCTGTTTGCACTCATCAGGTAGGGACAGTAGGATCAGGATCCGCATGCGCTTGAAACAGTGGATGTTTCCACTAAATTATTTTCCTCATTATTAATTATAATATTTCTATTATCATTATTATTTTATTCATTTATATTTTTATTTACACATTCCGAAATGTTTGGCTGTAGTGGTTGACAGGCTGTGCTTTTAACTCCAGCGACGTTTACTCAATTTGTAAAATGTGTCTGCATCTAAACCTTCGAACACACTGTCAGTAGTCAACAAAGTGGAAGGGTCATTTTTTAATGTTATTTCTGCTCCACATCGTCCTGCAGGAGCAATGCACATTTTCGGTTTAACGAACACGAAGCCGTTTAGGCGAGATGATATTACTCAACGTCTAGACCGTCAATGTTAGATTTTCGACTAAAGCCGATGGGAAATAAGCTGGGCAAGATTTCATTAAATAGTCAGCTGAGGGGGTGTATTTTACTCCGGGTCAGGTAATTGTAAGGCGCACGAATTAACCACATCGCGACACTATAGCCAGACAAACACATTTTGGCTTCCGTAACTTGATAATGAAAAACATTCCTTCCGAATTACATCAGCCAACTTATTCATCATCTTCCAGCTTGCGAACTGCAGCTCTTAAAATTAACAACATTATTCGATGCGTCATTGCAGAATTGGTGTTATTGATATCACGAGCGAAATACCGTCAACCAAACCCACAAAACAATTTAGTTATTAATTAATGAACCATTTATTTGTTGGAGTAATTGTTAATTCTTTAAAGCTGGTTTAGTAAATAGTAAGTTTGCAAACAAAAATCTCTTATTGTTGCTTTGGTTCGATTTTTGCGAGCGACTGATTGATTCCAAATCTATCGATCTTGTTTTGGAAATGGTGAATTTTGTTAACAAAATTTCTCATTTGCATGCATTTTCACGACACACACAAACCACGTTCCGTGTTGTGCCGTTTGCACTCATCAGCTAGAGAGAGTACGACCAGGCCTTCACATACTTTTTTTGTTATTTACATAGGTAGTTTGTATATGTCGTGATGAGAACATCGCTGGAGTTCTCCACGACATTGCGGAGAGACCCATGCTTGTCCATACGTGATAGATACATTTCGTGGGGTGTGTGTGATTTATATACATACAAATGTGAACATTTTGTTGAAGTCTATGTTTTAAACCCATTTACGAGTGTGTGGGTGCAGGAAATTGAAAGGCTTTGTCGTGAGGGCCTTATCCATTAGTGTCTCACAAGTTCAAACCGTGTTTACCATTTTCCACTGTTTAATCGCATGCGTATCGTGATCTTACTGTCCCTATCTGAAGAGTGGAAGAAGCAAAAAACGGCCGCAGGATGAGTGATGGGAATGCAGGCAAATGTGAACATTTTGAGATATTCTGTTTGATACAATCATTGTGTGGGCATGCGTTTGAAATGGTCAGTCGTGCAAGGCTTATCCATCCGTAGCTTAAAGATTCAAACATTCTCATCCATTTCTTTACTGTTTCAAGGAATGGGAACCCAATCACATTTTCCCTACACACACAAGGAAACCTGTCTTTGGGTGATCGTGTGTTATATTAATGCACGACAATGTGTATTTTCTCGCTTAATATGTGTTTTTCGAAGTCTTGAGGATCTGAACAACATAAAATAGGGTCATGGATACGTATACCTAATGAGCGGCAACATCTGCGACATCGGTCGTGTGCTTCCGTCCTGCTTTTCGAACATTATATACTAATTATTATTAAAAATCTGGCTTCAAACAAAAATTAACCACCGTTCGGTTATTGGAATGTTGGAAAATACTCCAAACAGTTACCGGTGCTGCATTGCACCATTTATGGGACTTAGCTTAGTCCCCAAATGTATGCTAGATTTCAATTTTCAAATGAGGGTTAATCCTCGAATTTGCAAATAATTGGGTTTCGCACAAAGTCAGATCGGCTTTTGAATGTCAGGTCACGGATACTCATACCTGATAAGCGACAACATCCAAGAAACCGGTCGTGTGCTTCCGTCTTGTTTTTCGAACGTCATATAATAATTATTATAAAAAAAATCTGGATTCAAACAAAAATCAAAACAATACAGTATTTTACCCATTCACTGGGATGTCTTTTATTATTAATAATAATGTTTCATATTAATAACTTCAATCAATGGAAATGCATTTACAGGGATGACGTGTTGCCTAATTTATGTTGCAAATTTTGAAGCTCCGTTTGAATCCGTGAATCCATAATTGCAAACAAATGTTACATTGACGTATGAATAGTAATTTTTACAGTAGCACATCGTTCGTTGCTTATTCTGATGAGAACGCAAAATTATATTAGGCTATTAATTGCTAATTTATGACAAATACGGCTACTGCCCGATCAAGCAACCAAATAAGTATTCAGAGTATAGAGTCATATGCATGGAAATATTAGACACTTTAGAAGTAACTCTCAGAACATGTATGATAAACATTTACGCTTTACAGAGACAGTGTGGCCTAAACTAATCTGATCATGAGCAAGTAATCGAAAAACTCGTTTTTCAAAGTAGCTTATTTATGGAAAGTTCGAATCGGGAAGCCGACACTTGAGTTAGCCGCAAATATGTTTGTACGAGAGTTAAGAAAATATTAGATTTGACCATACGAGATTGCTCTTGACTGCATATTCTGAAAGAGCGCGTGCCTTTTTCAACTGTTATCTTCCTGTGTCTATTATTCTACGGCTCCCACTTACGATGCTAAAAACTTCACATATTTATAAATTAAACGGGACTGTGACAATACATTCTAGGACGATCTTGAGTTTCACATTTCTAAAGAATTGATATCAAACGTTTTATGGTGTCATTTCAACATTTCAATGATGTTATCGTTCATGAAGCATAGAATTGTCATCCGACTCCAATGGTAAATTATTAGTAAAAATAAAGCTAGTCTATGGAACAGTTTAAGAAAATATACCATTTGCAGTGTCAAACACAATCAAGGATCTTTTGGTCATGTTTAGCATTGTTGACAAGATCTAGTGGACCATATTTCATATTTGACTTTTCAGTAAAACAAAAAACCTATGCTACGTAAATCAAAGTATACAATGTCTGCTGATCATCACCGTAATTCCGTAAAAATTTCCTGTCAATTGAACAAATTTTGTAGTGGAAGTGGTTCAAACGTGGGCAAATTTATTGATGAAAATAAATTATTCGTTTGGTTAAAATTGATAGAAGCGATTAAAGGTGTTTGAGGATTAATAAGATAAACATTTTGCGCTTTATTGAAATTAAACCTATAGCTTACACTGAAATAGTTTGCCGGAATAGCAGGATTTGTATGGCTAGACCACTTGTGGAAAATATTATTCAGTCTAGTTAACAAAAACACTATAGCACTTCGGACCCGCATATTAGAAAACACGTGTCATTAATTAAATTCTTTCGCACATGTGGTATCTACATTCTTGGATTCCATGACACTCGGCTATTTTTTCATTAATTCCTGTCGAAATTTGAATTTATAGAATGAATAGGTCCAGTGAACGAGAAGACAGTGTGAAGGGAAATAATTCAACTTATTTCAATAAACGCTGATAAACGCGTCAGTAAAAAGGGTTTTTACGTGTCACACAGGATCTCACTACAGTAGCCAGATCCCGGTGTCAAATGTCAAATGAAAGGGATGCCATTCGAGCAAAAACAAAGCATGGGATGTGCTAATACACGAACTGTTCTTTGTTAAACACAAGAACAGCTTCAGTTGTTAATGGACTACTTTTCGAAAACATTCAATGAACTTGGGCTGGTAAAACCTCCAAAGTTCCTGGAAAAATGACAGAATCGCTTCTAATCATCACGATTTAAGACTATCGGTTTGAGACAGTACATCACGAGATGCAGGTCTGAATACTACCGAGAACTTTTCACTAGACACTAAAATTATTGAGCAAATTAGCTGCGTATGTTTCATGTTGTATCGTTTGGAATCTGAACGGGCTAAGCTATCGATGTCATTTATCTTTTGTATCGTGATTAAGTTCAACTTCGGTAGAAATACCAAATGGTCAACTCAAAACAATAACCCAAAACCTATAGCCTAGAGTAATCCTATTGGTATCACGACCCGTGGGCAAGGATCAGTGGTCGATCTGCCTACTGCAGTGGGGATGCACATCAATCTAATACAAGTGAACATGTCTAAGGGCAGTTGAATCTGGCTAACATGCGTAATTCATTCAGTCCTCTCCGTGCCGGGTGGCACATGAGGCGAATACAACTTCACGCCAGTGGTTCCGGTCTGTCGCTGCTTCCGTTGCGGTCTGCACCAAGAATTCTTGTGCATGTAGTTCGCGTTGCAAAGTTCTGCGCCAAGTTTCCTTGGGCCATCCCATTTTTCGTTTACCTTGCGAATGCCAGTGCATGGCTACCTTCGTATGCGAACTGGGATCCATCCTGCAGACATGACCGAACCACGGATCTGTTGTCATCGTTTCCGTAGCAATGTAGGTTTTACGGGATAGGGTTGCTAGCCCTAAGCACAACCCTCCTCCTTTCTCAGACGGGCTTGGGACCGTCCTTGGCAGAGTTAACATGCGTAATAGTACATGAATAGTGTCTGCACCTGATGACGGCAAACATCAAGGAACCGGTTGTTGTGTGTAAGTGCGGGGATGTGAGCAACACGTCACTTTGGTAACCCATAAGCGCCTTGAGTGCTCGAGCATGAATCACTTTATGATTCTGTGTTTAAGCATCGCGGTTCGTTGCGCAAACCCTATGTTACAGTGGAATCCAAGCATAAATTTGTTTACCACTTATCCACTCTTTCAAGGCTCACTGAACCTTATCTTACTATTTCCGCCTGATGACGGCAAACAGCCAGAAACCGGTAGTGGTGTGTAAGCGCGGTGGATGTTAGCAACACATAACTTGGATATCAATGTTAATTTTGAATAAAACAATAGTGCAATAGAGAGCAATAAGGTGACGGAGCCTACGTTCAAATTAAGCCGTTCGGTTCGTAGGTAACTAGTGGGGCATATGTTAAACAATTGTTGAAGCAAAAGAAAATGCTGATTGATAATTAGGCGTAAGATGAATGTGACCTATGAATGTTCGCGTCAGTGCTGATCACCATGTTTTGATGATTTCTGCCCCATCCAACTTAGTGACCGTCAGCCTTAGTAATTTCTACTGCAACTACGTGTAGGCATTCGCCATCCGATTTAATAACGCGACTTAACGCTTTCACACTGAGAAGCTCGACGTTGTCGTTTCTATCTAAATCGTGCTCCGACAAGTCTTCGAATAAGAGTTTGATATTCTCTCGCATCCCGGGTCTTACGGGAAAAATCAAAACAGAGGAAGGGTTGACTGCCAGCTAGTCCTGCCCTGACAATCAAACTTGGTCTGCCAAAGCTTCTGTTTAAGATGTGAAACCTTACCAAAAACTTGCTCTAACCGATTGCACTCAAATCTCTTTACATTTTTAATACAAAAACGGTCCCAAACGTATTCCAATCGATTGCTTAATGAGTCATCTTTGCAAAGAAAATTTTCTACAGCATAGTATGCTCTTTTGTTCAACAGAATGCAATTCATTTTGCAATAACACATAAATCAGGTTTCATAACATTTTTTTATATCATGTATGACATCTGATTCACAAATTAGCATTTTTCTATAGCAATTATATCGCACTAGAACGCTAAATGAGGAATATAATCCCCTATCACGGAGACCTTCAAAGATTCATTTCCCCTGGAGCATTATTCGCTAAATATTAGATGACTCAAACCTCCGAATGGCAGAGACATTTTTATGAGCATCCACGCTTACTCACCCTGGGTATCATCAGTACTAAAATGGTTGACTCCTCATAGCCCTCGGAATATAACTGGACTAAAAATCTGTGCTAGGCTTTAGACTGTAAACCAGAAGAGTGTTCAGTGGTGAGTCATTGAGTTCCAAACACTGCGCTTAACTTTTAGTTGTTTATTACGATCTACAGCTATTGCTGTTATTAGTATTTTGGTGAGAGGGCTTTACACTTTTCTAAATTTTAAAACCCCACTACTAAAGACTAGTTAATTTTGATTTCCATCGAATTTTTCGAAATCTTTTTCCAAAGCAATATTTTGGAATTTCTTCATTTTACCAAGAATTTCAGACTGTCAAATTTTCTTGCAACAGTTCACTTGCGGTTGAAATTATTGTGTAATTAATTTTATTACGTCCTTATCTGGTTTAGTTTCTGTTTCTTCAGATCAAAACTTTATATGTGAAGTGATTTAGACCACTGAACGGGTTGCTCCGCTGGCAAAAATATTCTCCCGAATATGTTTGGTATCCATTTTAAATCGTGACATGTTTAAAATCTGGGTTAAACCCCTTTCCCGAAATTTATTTTAGATTTAGGATTCAAGGTTTATGATTGAAAACTTCACAATAACCACATGAACGAAATGCAGGTACAAATATGTAAATAGTGTTGGTGGCTTCCTTCGAGCGATGTTGGTCATGTATGTACATCAGAAACGCAACGTAATTTTCCTGCACCACATCGGAGGGAACATGCAATAAAGGCTTCATCGTCGGCAAAGAGCGGGTCACGGATTAGCACAACAGTGTTTGTTCTTTCCAGCGGTTCACGTTGGACAGCTTGCCATCACATCGCGTGTGTGAGCAAATACCTTCTTTTTTCGTTATAAAATAGTGTTTTACAGCAGAGCAAAGAAAAAACCGACTGGTAAACAAAAAATCGAAACCAGTCGTATGTACCAAACTAATCTTGATGAGCGTTTCAAAGAAGCATTCTAAACCGAACTAAACAAAATAAATCAGCCTCCGAATACTGGGAATCGCTTCTACCACATATGGTTCGAAAAACGCACTAACGAGCGTCTGGTTTGAAACAAAACCTTTGCGATGACTACTGTTTTGGATGAGAGACGGTCACCATTCTTGAGGTTAAAACGAATGCGAACAGATGAAAACTTACGACTTCAAATAGCTGCTAGAATTGAGGTACAGCAGACAGCTAAACGCTGTGCAAAACACTAGTAGGCTGTCATTAGCCTTGTAATCCAAAAAGCTGTGGATACTGGCTATTCTCACAGCATTTTTCATGGGATCAAGAGAGTAATTGGTCCAAACAGCAAACTTTAACCGGTAACCATATTGTCGACAAAACTCAGCAGATGGAAAGATGGGTAGAGCACATCGTTTCTCTCTAAACTCAATGGACAGCATGGTTTTAGCGCATGCGTTTAAAAAGGTTTAGTACTTGCCAACCGTTTAATATTTAGATAGTCCTTCTACTCTAGATGCGATCAATGTGGCAATCGACCGCTTATCTTATCGGAAGGCCCTGGTGACGACGGAATTTCAACTGAGCTCATCAAATGCCAGACACGAAGATCATCACGCTATTTACGAAAAAGGGTGATACAGGCGACTACAGCAATTACAGGGAAATCTCCCTTGTGAATGTCGTGGGCAAATTGTTTGCTAAATTCTTACATATCCGGCTACAAGTTTTAGCTTATAGAGTTGAAATGTCTAATAACAATAAAGCAACACAGCTTTCATATTTTCTTCTGGCTGTTCACATTTAATTTTCCTACATAATAACTCTAATAATTCACGGCACGTTTGAGTCACATACAATTGATTTCCAGAATACATTTGGGAAATATAATTAAGTACGGGTTAGCCCGGGGGTCTGATTTGAAATTCAAACCAAACTTTTAAGGAATGTTAGATCACATATCAATCGGAATATGTTTGGGACTTACCTTTTGTTCATAATGCAGAGCAATGTGAATTAAATCGGTTAGAGCAAGTTTTGGTGAATGTTTCGCATCTGACGCGTATTTTCGTCAGATCAAGGGTGATAGTCATGACAAGGCAACACACCACGCTTATTTTACCTCGCCACAAAACAGCCTATAGTAACGGAGGAATTCTTTAGAGCGGCAACTTTATTCGAAACATATTTTACATCAATTCTGATCACATCCATGAATTTGATTGATTTACTTAAACAAATCCTTAGAATTGGTTAACCGGAGTGTATCTAAGCAAATCCGAATAATAATTTCTTGTAAGCATAACTTCGTTTAATATTTTTCGACTAATATAAAGTTCACTTAACCGGATGACGGCAAACCACTATAAAACGGGTGTGTTGTGTGTAGGTGGGAGAAACATGAACGCAAAACAACAGGGGCAAAGCAATCGATTGGAATATGTTTGGGATCGATCGTGTATTCATAATGCTAAGAAATTTGAGTGCAATC
>JACCGJ010008179.1:0-11540 GCA_013407085.1 Atriophallophorus winterbourni
GTGAGCACTCCCTGCATTCGTTTGAACATAAATTCAAGGAGGTTATAGAATTTGCTTCACTACACAATCACGTTAACCAGCCAACTCGCTGGCGGGGTCTTGACCAACCTTCAACCCTTGACCTTGTCTTAACGCCTGAGGCAAACGCAGTAGAGGGTATACAATACCTGGCACCACTGGGGAAGAGTGATCATGTTGTGCTTTTGTTTGATTATGTATGTAGTGCGGAACGATTGTGTGAACAAACGAAAGTCATAAGGAAAATACAATTTGAATCCTTAAATATCAGTCTCCGGGATGCATACACTCATGAGTTTGATTCAATGGATCCTGGCTCATATTACAATTCGTTTCTAAATTATATCAATTCGAAGATTTACGAAAACTCGATTTTTGTACCACACAAATGCAGCAACAATAACCAGTTTGTTATTCGGAGTAGAACGAAGAAATGGTTAGCTGTTAAGCGAGAGTCTTGGGTAACTCATAAGAAGTTTGGTACGGAAGAAACTTGGAAACGATTCGGTAAGATACGGAATCAAGTCACTACTCTTGTAAGAGAAGATCGCATGCAATTCCAATGGAACTTGCTTAAGAGAATGGAAAAGAATCCTAAGCTTCTCTACAAGATAGTAAATGAAAGATCAAAGATCAAACCAGGTGTATTCTCTGTACTAACACCTCATGGATTGACCCACACTGCCCAAGATACCGCCGACGCTTTAGCAACGTTTTACTCATTTGTCTTCAATCCCAAGCGTTGTATACCATATCAACTTTCATCAAGTTCACCACATTTCGAAATATTAAGTGAAATGACTATCAACGAATACATGGTTGGGCGGGAACTTTGTCGACTAAACGAAAAGAAGTCCCCTGGCGCAGACAAAATTACCCCAGCCGTACTTCGCAGGTGTCGCGTTGCTTTGACTGCTCCTCTCACTCGCATATTCAATCTCAGCTTAAATGAAGGAAAAATACCACCGCAATGGAAAGCAGGGATGATAACTCCTATTTATAACGTTACTTCCGGTGATCTCCAAATTAATGGAACGCATTGTGACTGCGCGCATAAGAGAACATTTTGAAAACCAAAATATTTTGACCGCAGCACAACACGGTTTTCGAAGAGGTCGTTGCTGTTTATCTAACCTTCTTACAACGTTCGAAGATTGGACCAAGGAACTAGACGAAGGTGAGGCTGTGCATGCTTGCTACATCGATATTTCCAAAGCTTTCGATAGAGTCAACCATGACATCCTAATTAAAAAGCTCGAATCCTATGGAATAACGGGAATATTGCTGAATTGGATAAGGGACTATCTTACTGATAGACACGTCCAGCACCTTATCTAGAAAATTAGACATCACTAGTGGAGTCTCCGCAAGGCTCGGTGCTTGGACCTCTTCTATTCTTGTGTATCTGAACGATATATTAAGAAGATAGTTGATTCAACTGTTGAAAATATTTGCCGATGATATTACATTTGAACGTGACCCAGGTCTGTTAAGACTGTATGGCATTACAATGGGTATCTTAGCATCTTTTTTTCGTTGTCTCCCATTAAATGATTAACCATTTAACCATGTGCGAATGTAACATGCTGCAGCTTAGGAAATCTCTGCACACACAACTATCCCCTTGGCACGCAAGATCTCGTCTGGACAACAGCAGAAAAAGATCTGGGTATCTGGGTTTCGTTTAACCTGAAGCCTGGACAGCATTGCCGGATGGTGTACAATAAAGCTTGCCGTATCTTGAGTCTTCTCAAAAGAATATTCCGGATTTTTACGCCCGAAACCCTACCCCGGGTAATTAACACGTATATACGTCCTGTTATGGAATATTCCATCCAAGCCCGGGCACCATGGCTGAGGAAGGATATCGAACTACTCGACAGGATTTATCATCGTGCTACAAAGTTGGTCTCCCGGTACAGAAATTTGCCTTTCACAGAGCAAATGTTAAAACTGAACCTACAAGATTTTACCCAACGGCGGATACGTAGTGATCTTATGTTGACCTTCAAAATCCTGCATTCTGTAAACCATCCCCTTAAACACTTGCTAAAGCCCAATGACCTTACTAGAACACGAACACATTCAAAGGCTTTAAGCATTCCGCATTCTCGATTGGATATACGTCGTAATTTTTTCTCCGTAAGAATTTATTTCACTTGGAACTATTTGCCTGAAGAAATCACACGATCAGAATCTGTTGAGGTTTTCGCTTCCAAACTCGATGAGTTTATGACGAACCATGCGGTATGCGAATGTCCCTATTGATTTTTGAGATATTTTATATTTTTTATATATTTTTATATGTTCCATATACATTGTCATCCTATGGTTATTGTTAAGCTCAATGCTTTTTCTACCACACAATTTTTTGAGTTATGAGTTCTGAGTTCTCTCTAACCCAAAGTTTCGTTCCCTGTGATTGGGAGAATGGCATAATTAACCCCATCCACAAAGGAGGAAACCGTTCGGAACTAGCCAAATATCTGCCAGTTACACTACTACCGGTGATCTCTAAAGTGATGGAGCGCCTGGTAGCAAACAGCTTCACAAAACATCTGGAAGACTATTGCTTGCTCGCAGTCGAACAACACGGCTTCAGAAAAAGACACTCTTGCCTTTCAAACCTTCTGCTCGCCCTCGATGACTGGACACAAGCTGTAGACAAAGGTCTAACAGTACACGCTTGTTATCTTGATATGTCAAAAGCATTCGATCGTGTCAACCACAGTCGGTTACTACAAAAGATGGAGCTATATGGAATCCAGGGTTCATTACTAGCCTGGTTTGAGTATTATCTCCGCGACCGTGATATTCGAGTAAGGGTCGATGGTGCTTTGTCACGACTTATTGCAGTAACGAGTGGGGTGCCGCAGGGATCAGTGCTTGGACCACTTCTTTTCCTGATGTATGTCAACGACTTACCTAAATTTGTTCGCTGCAAAATCTTGTTATTTGCGGATAACATCAAGCTGTGAACACAAGTACGTACAACTGAGGATTGCAGAGAGCTTCAGCTGGATCTCGATGCCTCACAAGTCTGGTCAGTTAGAAATGAACTACCTTTCAATGTCACAAAATGCAAGGTATTGACTGTTGGAAGACATTTCGAGTACTCCTACACCCTTGGTTCTCATATTCTTGAAAGCACTGACAAGGAGAAGGACTTGGGTGTGTGGGTGAGCAGCACTTTGAAACCGTCACATAACGTCACAGCTGTCTATGAAAAGACGTCACGAGCACTGCTACTGCTAAAACGCGTGTTCGGGAGTTTCACTAAGCAAACCGTTCATCGAATAATTAATACGAACTTGAGGCCAACCATGGAGTATGCGGTTCAGGCTTGGTCACCCTGGCTACAGATGGACATCAGCCTATTGCAGAGAATGTATCATCGGACCACCAAGCTCGTACGCGGTTTGAAGCACAAACAATACGAAGATCGTATTGCAAGTCTCAATCTATTCAACTTTCGCTACCGCCGTCTTAGAGATGATTTGATACTTATGTTCAATATACTGCATACCACAACCATCCCCTAAATCAACTATTCACGCGACTACCACTCAAAACCAGCCGGAATCACGACTATACAGTACATATTCACGACTCGAGACAAAACTGTCGAAGGTACTTTTATTCTGTACGTGTATGCTTTACCTGGAACTACCTACCTTGTATTGTTGCACATTCACCCAACTTGGATATATTCAAATCGAATTTGGACAATTTCATGTTGACCAATCCAAACTTTGAACATATATATTTTACACCATAAAAACTTTGAACTTTGAAACCAGTTTCTCTCCAATGGATTTTTACTTGATTCCTGAACTGCTCAGTAAGCAAACAAATCCCGTTTTTCTACCTATGTTATTCGTAATTCCCATATTATTCTGTGGTTTTTGTCAAGCTATATGCTTTTTAGACCATTAAAATTGAATTGAATTAAATTGAATCCGATATCTCGTATTACACGTTCGTCAAATTTCTGTGACTCTTGTAACTGTAACAAATGGCGTAAGTGTTGCGAAGGCGTTCAATCTCCTAGTTCAGAGCTGGATAATATTTTTCGAAAGTTCTGCCCATCGGTGGAACCAATTCGTGAGATAATCGCGGATTATAGCTTATTGTATGGATCTGTAGCAGGTTGATCGTAAATTAAATCAGCAACTTCTCTGTCGGTGAAGGCTGAGAGCATTCCTAAATCCGTTTGTAGTGTGTGCGTTCCGTTCGAACATGGTATGACTCAAATAGAGCATCCATTTTTGAAAACCATAGATGTCTGTGGTGTCTAATACGGGTAATGTGAATTGATTGATGAAATCATAGTCCATCTTGTCTTCGTTTTTTGTATTATGGTTCATGGCGCAAATCGAATTGAATGCGTATTCGCGCTCACCAATTTGAAGTGTATAGTAAAGAAAGAATCCTGAGACTGGGGAGGTTCCATCTATATCCGCATACAATGTCGAATCCCCGACAACCCAGAAGAAGAACGTCGACCGTGCGTGGGAAAATAGTGTATTGTAATTAGTGAGTGAGTTGATTATGTACAAACGGTATTCAAAGGTGAACATCGTCCATTGAGCAAACAAACAGAAAATAGGTGAAATGTGATTGATAAATCAATATGGCGCTATTATTAATCGAAACGAAAAGTTAATGCCTAAGCTAACAAATTAAGATTTCACAAATTATAAGACTGTTCAAATTGCTATAAGTTGACATGATCTTCACTAATGCCTCTCCTAGTATATTGCATTCCAGATTACTCTTATAGCATGAGACATTCGTTAAGATATTATTGGAAGTGGTGGAAGCTTCTCTGTTGCTCAGAAAGCAGAACGATTGATTGGCGATGCAGCTTAAATTAGTCATTGGCAAACTTAACGGATACTTCAGACTCGCTGCAATACTTCACTTCCAAACGCCAAGTTCAGAGTTCAAATCATTATCAAATGTGATTATTTATCGGTGCTTCATCGGTGAAACTAATATCTTTTGACCGCTTCTAATATTTATTGCCACGTTGCACTTAACTGATGCATTCAATCGCCGCGCGTTATTCAAAATATTCCAACCTGTCGTATTTCTCCGTTTTTTTGTTATGGCAGTGCCATGACCGTTTCTCGCTTCCCGACTAAAAATTTATTTGTATTAATTTTTAACCTGATTTTAAACTCAATAAATTTCATTTCGATTGTTTACAATATTTTCTGTCATTCGCTTTTAACTCACTGATTATTTATTCATCGCCCTTGATCCACTTCGTTCCAGAATTATTATAAGCATTATTGATACTAATGCTGGTGTTATTATCATCACTACTGCATATAATTTGGTCAATGAAGTAATCACGCTAAGACGTACTAGTGCCATTTGTTATCGGTGGGCGATTCTGTGCACCGTGCTTCTGTATTAAAGAAATGAATGTTTTCCGTTTGAACTTCATCACTAACTTCTCCAGATCGCTGGATTCACAAGAGGGGACGACCAAATCGGTTCTCAATTTTGCACCAAACTCAAAGGAGGCCAAATATGCCTTGATCTTCGCCTCTGATCCCAACAACACAGTATCTTCCGGCAATGCATTCCACTCGTTTGCTGAGCACCGAAGTAGACATTGTGAATTGCAACAGAAGCACCCGCATCTTCAGATGTTTCATCGTGAAGGTATAACTTCGAGTTCCCTGAATTTTCGCCAAATGAGTGTAATCTTGTAAGGTCGATATGTAAAATCACAAAAGAATTCGGCGGGTAATGAGGTCAATGCATCTACGCCTATACTCGAGTGGATAGAGATAAAAATTCTCAAGACCGCCACGTAGATAATCAAGTAGAGAACTTTCAACGTCTTTGCCGCTCGACACTGAACTTTCTAGAGGATAGCTTGCTCCTCTTTTGATAATGGATAGCACGCCGGTAGACGGTATTCTAGAAGCGGCCTGCTATTTTGACCATAGATTATCTTGAACATATTGTGAATGAGCACTGAGAAGGATCGCCAAACAGTTTATAACATCGGACTGGCGGCGAATGCTTTTCGGAAGGATTCCGCTCTGGTATTCAATGAATCGGACGTTAGTAGCCATAGATTTCTTTCACAATATGCGTGATATCACCAGCATGAATCCAGGCGAAGTGCCACACAGCCACAGACTGAACGTGGACTAAGGTACTGTCAGGTTGTCCAAGCCTGGACAGATATGAGAAAACACAAGTGGGAATGTTGGGAAGACTCCAGCGAGTTTCAGCATGTAGCTCACATTCACATTGTTGACTCTGGTACTCAGCGAACGAGTGGAGTGCATTGCCGGAAGATGATGTGTTGTTGCGATCCAAAGCGAAGTTCAAAGCATATTTGGCCTCCTGTCAGTTTTTTATACAATTGTGAGCCGATCTGGTTGTCTCCTCTTGTGGATCCATCGTTCCGGAGAAGCTAGTTATGAAGCCTATATGGAATAGCTTCCTCTGCTTTTATCTAGAAGAAAAAGAAAATGTTTGGCTTTTCAGCCACTTATAGTCCTGAGCTAATTGGACTGAACTGTGGAATTTTAGCGGAAATTTACTCAAAATAAGAAAAGATAAGATTGCAGATAAATGCTGTAACCCAAGTATGCTTGCATGAAAGCACAAGCCTGCTCCATGCTAAGTACAGTCGGATGTGCAATCGTGCAGTATTTCTGTGCCGTGCGGCTAACATCGTGCTAAATTGATTGGCCAACGGTAGTGAACTGCATTTCTATTTTCCCCTTCTGTCTAGATCTGGGCAACCTGACATTATCTTAGCCCATATGCAGTCTGACTGCGCGGTACTTGACCTGGATCAGGCTTGTGCTTTCATACCAGACCATACATATCCACGAGTTCTTGTCTCCCAAAAGAGGGAAGAATTTCTGTAGCGTGCGACCGAAACAACAGCGAACTCAGTAGGCAGCGTGAGCAAAAACCGTACACTGTGACACTTCAGTTGGTATATGTTCAATCTTCACTACATGCATGCATGGATGCGCAACCGTGCATTACCTCTGTATTGTGCGTGTACCTGTTATGATTGAAGTTTGCTGCTACATGCTTTATTACCGTTTTCCACCCTTGTTGTTATACACACCATTCTCTCTCTTGTTTCCACTCTACTCCAATTGTGAATTGGATAAAGCCTAGTTTACAGACAATCATTCTTCTCACTTGTTTGTTTTATCGATCAATCAGAACAGTACCTTGTTGCCAAATTGATTTGCCACAGTTATTGAGCTGCATGCTGTAACAAGCTGGAGTCTGACGGCCTTCTTTTGTTTTAAATCTGTCTATGTCTGTTCAGCCTGACAGTATCTTAAACAACGTGCAATATCTGGCTATGTGGCAATTTGCCTGTGTGCCGGCTGATGATTTTATGCGCAAATTAGGAAGCTAACATTTCTTTGCTCTGCCATGAAACTTTTCTAGTAGTGCTCATTTTTCGATAAGTGAATGGCATTTAATTAGGGGCCATTTCAAACCTTGAATATGGCTCGATAGAATTGAGTATTTTTGTCATGCATAAATGGACTATCTTTTATTTCTGGCGAGACATAACTATCTAAGCTAATCATAACGTCTTTCAGTTCGACCAAGGCAACATTTCCATTTGGTAAACATTAAATCAAATCCCCCGTCAACCTGATCAAATTCTCTCACTGATGTACGGATGACCGTAAAATGATCGTATTCTTTTATTAGCCATCTGATTCTAACCGTTTCCTAAAAGTGAGGCCTTGGAATGTTCTTTCAAGCTGATTTGATTCGCATTTCACCATTTCAGTGATCCACCTGTCCGGAGGACGGGTCGGTTTCTGTCCGTTTCACCTTCATCATCATCATCATCATCATCATCATGAAGCACAAGTCTGATGCCAGACAAAGTGCCGAGCAATATGAAGCAGGAAAAGCAGATAAGCAAGCGGGATACGCAAAAGCAAATGCACAAAAAGCAGCTTGTTATTGTAGTTTCACTGTATGCGATTTATTGGTTTTTGAGTTTTTTGTGTTTTTATGTAAAATAATACCGGAAAAATTATGACACAATAAAATACACTGGCGCCACTGACTTCGGTTTATAGCCATATCGCGTAACGTTTCCAGCCAACTATTAGGTGGAGCTTTTGGACCCTACCCAGGCAAACGAATACCCCCAACTGAGCCTAGCGCTACGGTGAGTTTCTTCATCCCAACGCGCCACGTCATGGATCTTTTCTCTTAGCTTCTGTCAGGCTCTGCGAATAAGGCGCGGTACGGTAAACGGTGAGTAGGCATTCTTAAAACATGTCCCAAGCGAGCAAGCATCAGCATTTCTCTCAGTCCGTGGCCACCTGGTCCTAACACCCGCTTGCAGACATCTATATTTGTAACACGATGCTGCCACCGAATGCGAGCAATTATACGCAGGCAACGGGTATCAAAAACAGAAAGCCGACGGACATCTTCCGCTCGGATAGACCAGGTTTCGCAGCCATAAAGGAGTGTAGCACGCACCACTGCGTTGTACACTCGGCCTTTAGTAGAAACATCGCGTCGACGCCACAGGTGGCGAAGGTTAGCAAACGCTGCACCCGCTTTGCGAACACGATGTGAGATCTCGTCCTCGACACAACCTCCAGCGGAGATACAACTGCCAAGGTAAACAAAGCTGTCGACCAAGTCAAGATTGACATCGCACACAGTTAGGTTTGGAAGAGAGCCGCTCCAATCCTGGGTAAGTGTTTTACACTTGTTAGGCGCAAAGCACATGCCATACCTTGAAGCTTCAAGTGCCAGGCGGTCCAGGGCTTGTTGCATTATATGAGGGTCATCTCCCAGAAGTGCGATGTCATCGGCATACTCTAGATCGGTCGCTCGCTCACCCGGCAGAAGTTCAACACCTGTGCCCACCAGGCCAGCTAAAGCTTTTCTCAGGACGTCGTCGATCGCGAAGTTGAAAAGGAACGGCGAGATAGTTCAGCCCTGCCGCACCTCGCTGGAGATATTGAACGAGGACGGCAATTGTCCGTACGCTCGAACCCTGCCCGAAGTTTGGCAATATAATGCTTTCAAGATCCAAACATACTTCTCGGGCACTCCATGTCTCGGTAGACAGTTCCAAATACTTTCACGATCGATTGAATCGAATGCCGCTCGGATGTCAAGGAATACTACGATAGTTGGTTTACGAAAAGTGTGGTGTTGCTCCAGTAACTGACGGAGTGTGAAAATTTGATCTATGCACTCTCGGCCGTCACGAAACCCAGTTTGCTCCTCACGGATTTGCTCTTCCCGTTTGGTACTTAATCGGTGAAGCAGAATGGACGCCAGTATTTTAGGAGCTACTGAAATGAGACTGATACCCCGATGATTTTCACGTTACGCATTGCTGGAAATGTACGGTAGTAGCGCAACTGTTTGAATCGTCCGAATTGTCATAAAGTTTTAAACTCTTCGCGACGCATACGGGTTGTCCAAAGATGCTTTACGTGAAATTTCAAGCGCTTCTTCGATAGGATAGAGGTCAGACAAACTCCGTCTCAACCCACTGTCTTACGGTTCAAGCTTTTTAGCCAAAGGCTCCGGGTGGGGCCCCCTACTTCGGCCTGGACAACCGAGTAGTATCACGCCCACAATTAATTATGAAAATACAGGTAAAAATGACAGATCCCGTGCTCTCGCTCTTAAGCTCTCTGCTCACAATGCTTTCAATGATCTCACACTGCATGCAAACTGTTTTCCGTTTTGTAATTCTTTGGGTAGCCCTGACAAAGATACAGCTTGTTCATCGATGTTTCCAAATTTAGCCACTTCGAGTATTTTGCCTGCTTCGAATACCTCAAGAGCGCTCTTCCGCCTGCGCGTACCGTTCAAATTAGCGGCGTTTAATGTACGGACTTTAGCTAGCATTGGACAACAAGCAGCCTTGGCTCGCACACTTGATAGCCTCGATGTCGATGTATGCTGTTCTTCGGAAACGCACATGCATAACTCTAGCTCGGTTACGCGATTGTCTAATCCTTCGATCGTACGCAAGTCACACTATCTACGTCTGTCCACTTATGACGATACCTTGGTATCTGGTCAAGCTGGTGTCGGAATCGTTTTGAGTGCGAGAGCTGTGGTCGCACTGTTAGACTGGATCCCAGTCGACAATCGTCTTTATGCAGTAAGGCTACAGGGTTCGTGTAAGAAAAGCTGATGTCACAATCAATTCCTCAACCTTTTTGTGGCTGCTGCATATGCACTGACTAATTGTGGCTCTGAACTTGCCAAGAATGAGTTTTATGGAAGATTACAAGAACTCGTTAAACTTGCATCGAGGAGTGACATCGTTGTCTTAGCTGAAGACATGAACGCACGTGTAAGCCGTCTATCTTTAAACGAGCATTTCGTGATGAAAGCTTTGGTCTCGATTGTCATTGCAATGACAACGGCGAAAGATTGCTTAGCTTGTGCTCAGAGCACAGACTCTACATTGCCAGCACTAACTCCCGTCATTTGACGCTTCACTGCTCCACGTGGAAATCTCCATCGGCGACCTTGTTCACGCAAATTGACCATATTGCTATCAGCTATTCGTGGCGAGGGAGTGAGCGAGATTGCCGTACATACCTGTCTTGAGTCAGATCATGCGTTTGTCTGTGCTATTCTCTCGATGCGTTTGGGCGGGAAACGTAAAAATGTTGCAAGGCAGCTGAATGATCTCTCAATTCTCTCTGAGTTTCAGGCTTATTTGGGCTATATTTAAAAATGTGTTTCATAATTAGCCACACATGAATGATCGCATTGAATGCTTTGGATTAAACGGTGTATATTCGTCTACGAACAAAGCTTTTTTTGATTCCCATATGACACCATTCAGGCACTCACGCTGCTCGTTACCTTGAACACAATGAGTAATCAGGCGTATGTGAGAACACGATGCATTCTCACCTCAATTATCTCTTTATTATATCTCTCTCTAACTTTGGGTTTACACTGATATACACTGTCGTAGTTCAATAGTAACTCCCTTCTAAATTCATTTTTCTTCGGTAGTAAGCTTCATCTCTTAACACCATGGAGAGTCACTGCTATTATCTCTATCTTATACCTGTGTTAATGTATGCCATTTGATAGTATTTGTGCTCCCATGCAGTCTATGATTTTGATTTGATGCACACACATACTACACCTATGCAACTTGACATTATCTCAGTTCACTAGCACTTTGTAACTGTGTCAATGACTTACTACCGCCTTGGTGCGCGACCGTTTCCACCCAAAGAAATCTGTTTTTCTAACGTCACTTCACCCATCCACGTTACTTGCGTGCTGTTCGCTTGTCATCGGCTTAGGCGCTTCAACCTAGTTTGTCGGCCATTAATATTTCAACACCAGTAGCTGATTAAGTCTCCTTCCTTCATTTGTTTCTTTAAAAGTACTGCGCATGTTAAATTGAACTAGCAACATTACTAAGCTTGATGCGGAAACACTGGAGTTTCACAACTCTTTCTCTTTTCTTATATCTGCCTAGGCAT